>JAGVVL010000014.1:0-101289 GCA_018287875.1 Nigrospora sphaerica
GTCATTACCTTAGTGATTAATTTAAGCATTTATCTACCTATAGATAGGTTAGCAACCAACGACCTATTATGAGATCAGTTACACGTATCCGCACTATCGTTAACTAGTTACCTAGTCAAGCACCTTCAGCTAGCCAGTTACTTAGCGACCAGTGTTCAAGCAAACAGACGCTCTCTGTCTCTGATTGTACAAACCCTACGTCACGTAGTACTTAGGTATAGTGCTTCGTTACATTTTGATCACTCGTGCTCAGGTCAGTCACCGTCAACTACTTGAACACTAACCTCTCGATAATGGCACCTCAAACCCCAACCACACCTGCACCTGCCACTGTAGGAGCCCTAGCAACTCCTCAGCCGACTGCACAACCTGTAGCTGCCGATGCCTCTCAGGAGCTTTATAATATGATCAACGCTCTTCGACAGAGTGTTGCGACCCTCCAACATAACAACATATAGCTTCAATAGCAGATCGCTGCTAAAAATAGGGACTAGGAAAGCACAAGTACCCCGGCCCTACGCTTTACAACGGCAGAGATGGGAACGTCCAAATGTTCTCACATATTAAAGCCTACTTAAAATACTACTCTAACAGCTTCCTTAACGACTCTGATAAGGTTATGTGCATCGCCGGATACCTTCAGGGCGACGCCCTCGCATAGTTCGAACCCACAATAAGAGATTACCTGACTAACAAGGAGAAGCTTTAGAGGAGGAGACCAAGGTAATTTGGCTATGAGACGTTCGAAGCCAAGCAAGGGCACCTTTGGAGGCTGACGAGGTTCGCACGGCCGAACAACAGCTCATAAAGCATCAATAGAGGATCGTACGTGTACGCAGCCGGATTCCGATAGATCATCTTTAAGCTGGATTAGGATAATAACGCCTATATTGCCTAGTTTTACTATAGTCTTAAGGAAGAAGTTAAGGACGAGGTCGCTAAAATAGATCACCTTAGCGAGCTCTCCGAGTATATCGAGCTTGTGGTGCGTATCGATAACAGACTCTATAAACGAAAGATAGAGCGCAAGGGACAACAACCTATCCATAAGCCTATAGTCGCCAACTCCGGAAAGAAGCGACAGATAAATTAACCTTTCCAACTAATAATTCGAAGGATAGAGAAACAAGACCTCCTGACGGTAATCATTCGAGACCAATGGAATTTCGATGCAACTCACTACGACAAGCCTAAATTCCATGCGGGGCAAGTGTTACAACCGCGGTAAGGACAGTCCTACACGCACTGCATTTAACCTAAGAATCCCCGAGCAACAATAGCAAGTCCCTAACCGACGCGCAACATCGCCCCTCCGATATAGCGACACCGCAAGCACTAGATAGAATGGAAAGGAAGTCACGAGGTACCCCGCTGTGTTCCCACGACGAACTCAATTTGGACAGTCGTGTTACTAACGACAACTACAGTATTCATCTATTAGCTAAGGACAATAGCGACGGATGGTACCCTCAACAAACACGAAGGACGCGTACCGTCGACTGATGATACTGCATGATAAAACATCGACGGATGACGGTCCTCAGTCGAAGAAAGCAGCGATAAGCAGAAGAACTCCGATAATAAGTCGAGTTCCCCTAACCTCACGAAATGAACAAGTACTCTAATAAAGACACTTCGATAAGTGCTCCACGTTCCACTGAAATATAAAAGGCAAACGGTTAAATCCATTAAAGGAGTGTTCCTTAACTAAAACTGCGCCGGCGGAAAGACTTGTTAACAACGCCTGGAATAATAGCCAAATGCAACGAAGACTCGAGATTCGGTGACGACAAACGAGTCCACCCTTATACTGAACGCTATAAAGAGCTAGCAGTAGATCTCTTATATTTACGACGCCTGTTTCCACTACCTTCAGGAGAGAAGCTCGAAACCACGTATTTCCTTAAAAGCTGCTGGCTCGCGGATAATCGGTTTACTACCCGTACACCCTGAAGAAATCGACAAAACCGTTGTTAAACTTACCAGCCGAAGTGGGTTTATATTGCTTAAAGCGACCGCTCGATCTACTTACGAGCATACATAGATGGTGAACTCGAATGGCACCAGTGCGCGACGCACTAATGCCGCGTACATCCATAGACTAAAAAAGGCCGAAGTATGGATGAAGTTGAAGTTCCTTTACAAACGAAGGTCCGACGAATAAAGAAAAAGCATAACGCTAGTAGTGCTCTTAGGAGGACGGATGAGACGAAGGAACCATTAGAGTTCCGACGCTGTATCATCGAGCGACTTAAAGGAAGGAGCCTCGTTAACTAACACGTCAACACCACAGACCATCGATCCAATGGAGCATATATTGTTATCTGACGACGATCCTACTTTACAAGAGAGTACATAAGGACACCCGAAGACGCCGAAGCGCTTAGATGAGACAGAGAAGCCGCGAGATAAGTTAAAGCCTACTCGCAGGCAGCAAGCGGGAAGTCGGGAAAAGACTAACGCTAGCTGTAAAGGACTACCCCTGGCTTAGCAGAACTATAAGTCCTTATACGCAATAGATAATAAAGAAGGAGAAGTCACTACAATAAACATAAACCGCTAACACTTTAGAACAGACAAACACTAGGTGTAGTGCCTGGTGGAAAGACGCGGTCGTGGAGGTCGATCCTGATAATGTGATGAAGACATAACTGTCCGATTTGGACGTGCAACGTCCTTGATCAAGGGTATGTCTATCACCCAATAAATGCTTGGTCCAACTGCGGACAATAACATGGGACAAAACGGTTACGAGTGATGGTCTCAAAAGATAAAAGAAGTGAACATGTCTTGTTGTTGTCTTATCTCTACGGTGGAAGCTGACGGCTACTTATGGTGCAGCAAGTCCTTGATCGAAACCTGCATTGGAATTACGGGCTATTACGTCTGCACTTTCGCCGTCAAAGCTACTACCCGTATAGGTCAGCTAGGATACGAAGTGCCTGCACTAATCGATAACGGAGCCTAAAACTATTTTTCTCCACGAATTGTTAACAAACTCAGAATCCTATAGAGAATGAAAGACGCCCTTTACCGACTTAACGCAGCAAATAAGAGCCTACGCATTGTACGACCACGGAGAAGTGTTAAAGAGACTGCCTCTTTTAATACACCTACCAGGAAGACAGAAACTCTTATATACGATATTGCCGATATATTAGGCTACGATATAATCTTGGGATACCCTGGTTATGAGGAGAGCAATCCTGAGTTAACTAGTGTTGGAAGTGGTGGTTTGATCGAAAAGAGGAAGCAACCCCCTATAAGGGCTCTTTCGATCTCGGAGGTCGTTTCTATAAAGAAACACTAAGGATAAGAACTTCTCTTCAAGAGGAACGAGAGTGTATTTCGTGTGCTTACTTGCTTGCTTCAGGACAGACTAGTTACACGAAGAGAAGAGATTCAGCCTTTACTTATACCCGTTAAAACCTTATCCTCTTAGTAATACAAAAGGAAGACGCGTAAGTGATTGGGTAAGTGATTACGTAGCTTAGAAGCATATGGAACCTTATAGAGGTTTGAGAGCAGCCTCAGTGGGGCTCGTGGGAGCTTCAGAGAGCCACGTAGAAACTCGTGGAAACTCGTGGAACCTTAGAAGCTTGCGTGGCAAACGCCACGCTTGTGGGTAAGCGGGCCACGCTTGCAGGTAGCCGCCCGTGCTCAGGAGTAGGCTGGCCCAAGCTTTAAGGATAGGCTCGGTTAAAGGACTAGCTTCTCGTTAAGTGCATAGCTTACCGTCAGTAGTGTGAGTAGATCCAGGATAAGGATAAGTCCTATACCTGCAACAACTAGATAACCGGCTAAGTCTAGTTAATACACCAGGAAGAGACTTAGCCTCAAGAAGCGTCGTCGAAGAAGACCCTTAAGTAAGCCTATAACTCTTTGAGCCTACCTACGGATATAGAAGGATAAGGAAGTCGAGTTGAAACTAAGACGAAAGTACTAGAGTAGTATTAGGAGTTCGACAACCTATTCAGTGGAAAACTGCCGATTAGGATTACAGAGTATAACAGATAGGATCACGAGATACCTTTTAAAAGAAGGCCACGAGCCTCAATTTATACTAACATACCGACTTACACCTAAACATAAAGAAGTACTTAAAGAATACCTTAAGGCATAACCTTACGAAAGGCAACATTAGACCTTCGATATCGCTAGCTGGATACTTTATACTCTTCGTCCTAAAGAAGGCCGGTAAGGATGGTAAAAGAAGTGGCGACTATATGTCGACTATAGGAAGCTTAACAAAATAATAGTTAAGAACTGCTACTGCACTACCGTTAATTAGCGACCTATAGGATAAATTAAACAGGGCTAAGATCTTCACAGCCCTTAACTTACCTAACAGATACAACCTTATACGTATTAAGGAAGGCGAAGAATAGAAAACGGCGTTCCAAACTAAGTACGGACATTTCAAATACCTGGTAATACTCTTGGCCCACCAATACGCCAGCAAGCTTAGAATATGATGAATCATATCCTACGCGACTTCATTGACAAGTTCGTTATCGTCTACCTTGACAACATCCTCATCTACTTAGAAAACCTCGAATAACACTAAAAGCATATCCGGCTAATTTATAAGCACTCCATGACGCGAAGTTACTTGTCAACCCCGAGAAGAGCGAGTTCAAGTAAGAACGAGTTAACTATTTAGGATACGTGATATCCGTAGGAGAAATCCGTATGGAAGAATTTAGGTGTTAGCAGTTAAAGACTAGCCAACTCCTTAGAACGTAAGTAATATACGATTCTTTCTAGGATTGGCGAACTATTACAGGATGTTTATTCACCAGTTCGGAAAAATCACCACTTTAACGAATCTGACCTGTAAGGACGCCGACTTCTAGTGGACAGATAAGGAAGAAATAGCCTTCAATAAGCTGAAGAAAAGGATCACTAATAAGCCAGTATTATAGATGGCCGATCTTACGCAACCCTTTAGGTCGAGACCGACATATCGGATTACGCAATTAGAGGCCAACTAAGCTAAGCAGACGAGAATAGGAAGCTACACCCTATAGCCTTCTTCTTAAAGAAACTTAACGGACTATAACTTAACTATTAAATTCATGATAAAGAGTTGATGGCTATTATCAAGCATTTCAAGAATGGAAACACTACCTAAGTGGTACAACCTATTAAGTCAAGGTGTATACAGACTATAAGAACCTTGTATCCTTTATAACGAATAAGGAACTTAACAAGCGACAGATCCGTTGGATGGAATTCCTATCAGAATTCAATTTCGTTATTATCTACTGTAAGGGTAATGAGAACGGCAGGGCCGATTCCCTAAGCCGCCGACCGGATCACAAATAAGAAGTATTAATCGAGACACATATGATCCTCACCAAGGATCAAGACAGAAATCTCGTGCCCGTTAAGCAACTCGACGTAGTATACCGCGTAGAAGCACGAAGATTAGGATAAGCGAATTTGAAAGACCAGCGGTAACGAATTAACTAGATATAACGGTTAAGACTAAGATCCTTAAATATCTTTAAGTTGAACTCGTTAAAGACTTCTATAAGCATCCCGCTTATAGACACTAAGGAAGGTTTAAGACCTTAACACGGATTAAGCGAGCGAGTATAATTACCCTAAACTGAAGGATATCGTCGCAACCGTTTTTAGGAATAATGGCTTATACTGATAAGGCTAAGCTACTCACGCTATAAGCCATACGGAGAACTCCAGCCTATATCACCACCGGACAGGGCCTGGAAGACAATCGCATTAGACTTCGTGTGAAGCTACCACTATTAAAGGAACCTATAACGTAAGCAGTCTACGACAGTATCCTTATTATCACGGATAAACTCACGAAGTACACGTACTTTATACTATATAAGGAGTTAAGCAACACGGAGGAACTCGTATACGCCTTCTTTAAAACCGTCGTCAGCTAACACGGGTTCTGCAGAGCAAATCATCTTTAATCGAGATAAGCTATTTATAAGCAAATTCTAGAAATCACTTATAAGCACAGACTAGGTGTTAAGTATAAGCTGTCACAGCTTATTATCTATAGACGGATAAATAAACAGAAAGAATGAATTAGACACTCGAACAAGTATCTACAATACTACGTTAACTACCGATAAGACAACTGGATTAGACTACTGCCGATAGCACAGATCTCTTATAACAGTGCTGATAACGAGTTACTCGGTATATCATTATTTAAGGCCAACTATAGATTCAACCTAGAGGTTGTACGACTAGTAATCGAAAGGGAAGACACCCTATTCGTAAGGATTGTAGTCGTACAGATCGTCGACATGTAGAGAACACTATAAGAAGACCTTATCTTTCTGTAGGGAAGGATAAAGGCATACTATAACTAAAAAGCGAGGTTGAAGGACCAACCTTTAAAGAGGAGACAAAGTTTACCTACTCTATAAAAACATCAAAACTAAGCGACTTAGCGAAAAACTCGACTTTAAAAGATTGGACTATTCAAAGTCGAAGAAGTCATTTAGTAACCAAGTATAAACTATCGTTACTGCAGACACTATAAAGATACACCCGTATTCTATATTTCGCTACTCGAACCTACATTAATAAACGCTAAACTCAAAGCAACGCTAAAAATCGAGTCAGATCAGTAAGAATACGAGGTCGAGACTATCCTCGATAAAAGAAGAAACAACATTCATAGGAATACCTCGTGAAGTGGAAGGATACCCACTAGAAGAAAACACATAGGAGCCTATAAGCATCGTAGAACGCTCCTAGTTACTTAGAGGAGTACGACTCTTAAGCGATAAGAGGACCCAAACCCTTAAACTCGGCACTTAAAGCCGAAAGCGGACCAGTCTACGTCATTACTAACGCCCTAATCCTGGAGATCGGAAACGGCACGAGCCTCTTAAGCAGCTAGAACACCGTCTTCCTCGTCAGAGACTGCATCCGTAACGAAACAAATCCCGTAACGAAACAACTCGGAGCCGCGCTCCTTCGCTGCCTTCTTTAAACGACGAACACGCGAAAGACGACCCGGGGCGGCAGCCATCTGTATTTGGAGCACCTTAAGCGCCTCCTGCGTTCACCTCCTTTTCCTTGTACTTCTTCTAATCGGCCATCGCCTTCAAAAGGCAGAAGCCACCTTCGGAACCATTGTAAGAGCGACCGCGAGAAACGCACTCGCCGTAACGAGAAGATCCGGAAGCCATCTTGCAAGCCTTGTTGTGTTTGAAACAGAAAGAACACGGTATAACGTCAAAACCGCAAGAATTGATACGGTCGGCCAGGACACGACGCTTAGAAGTGGTGGCGCGCTTCGACTTCTTAACACGACCTGATATAATGAGCATGCATTATAAAAACATGAAGGATATAAAGGAAGGAAGAACTCACGGGCACCGACGGAACAGATAAGTTAACCTCTTATGCGACCTTGAGGACAAGGGCTTGAAGGAGGAAGGGTGGTGTTACAGACCAACGGCAGGACCAACGCCCAACACAGAAACGCCTTACCTCTTATGGCCGCGCTGCACAACCCCGCATGAAGTAAGGGAGGAATGCACCGCCACCCTGTCAGAGCCTCAACCTGGCCACAAGGTCACGTGACCGATCACAAGTGGGGCAGGGTGATCGCAAGAGCTTGGCGACCGTGATCCGCACGAGGATCACGACAGCCACAAAGGTGATCGCCTTAGGAACGGAAGGTGATCCAGAGTATCGATGAGGGAATGACTTGGTATATAAGTCGGGAGGATTTCCTACATAGACAGTCATTACCTCAGTGATTAATCTAAGCATCTATCTACCTATAGATAGGCTAACGCCTAACGACCTATTATGAGATCAGTTACATGCATCCGCACTATCGTTAACTAGTTACCCAGTTAAGCACCTTCAGCTAGCCAGTTACTCAGCGACTAGTGTTTAAGCAGACAGACGCTCTGTCTCTGATTGTACAAACCCTACGTCACGCAGTACTTAGGTATAGTGCTTCATTACAATTAGTTACATTATGATTAATGCTCAAGTAAATAAACACTCTCTATGCTTAATAGTATAAATCGTATATTATGTAATACTTAAGTATAGCGTTCTTACGTTTTAATCACTTATGCTTAGGTTAGCCACCGTCTACTACCTTAAACATTAACTCTTGATGTAATAGCCTCTTAAACCTTTACTCCTGCCACGCCTTAACTAGCTATGGCTACACTTACGTAGAACAGCGCTACAAGAACTGCTTTTAAGCCGCGTAGGAAGTTAACACGCGTAAAAGCTCGCTAATATTATTAACGCCTTCTAATAGAGCGTTAAAACTCTTTAAAAGGAGAATTTATAGCTTTACCACGTAGTTAACGGTAAAAACATCGATTATAGAAGATATGAGTATCTAGGCCTAAGCTTGTATAAGAGTGACTATAAGAATGTATAAATGTTCCTTACTTAAATCAAGGCATACTTAAAATACTACTCCGCTAGCTTTCTTAACGACTTCAATAAGGTTATATACATTACTAAATACTTTTAAGGCAACGCCCTATTATAGCTCTAACTAACAATAAGAGGCTACTTAACTAACAAAGACCGCATTTAGGATAATAAAATTAAGAAGATCTTTAAAAACTACAAGACGTTTGAAGCTAAACTAAAAAGCACTTTCAGAAGCCTTAATAAAGTCTGCATAGCCAAACGACAGCCTTTAAAGCATTAATAAAAGGGATCCGCCGATATATACGCCGCAGGATTCTAATAGATTATCTTTAAGTTAGATTTAGACGACGACGTCTATATCACTTAGTTTTACCACGGTCTTAAGGACGAAATTAAGAGCGAGGAGTTTAAAATATGTTGCAGGTGTAGGACTTATCTATAACAAAGCGCTATACCTAAGTACTGCATAACGTAGGGTTTATACATTCAAAGACAGAGAGCGTTTATCTAGCTTAAACACTGGTCGCTGGGTAACTAGATGACTGAGGGTGCTTAACTAGGTAATTGGTCTGAAGTTTACAATAGATCGTTAAGAGATTTCTCCTATTTATAGGTAATATAGATCTTAAATTAATCATTAAGGTAATGACTGTTTATATAGAAAATTCTTTTAACTTATATACCAAGTCATTCCTTTACTAATACCTTAGATCACCTTTATCTTCCTTAGGGCTTATTAATGAGCTTACTAAGAATCACTAGTTATCCTTCCTTAGATCACTGTTAAGCTGTGATCTATTTTTAATGATCCATTTAGTACGTTATCTTAGCATGGGAATGAGTGTTGGGTAGCCGTGGGGTAATCGTAGCTGTTCCCATATAGCTAGTGATGAGGGTAGTTATTCCGTGTGTTATTCCGTAGTGCTAGTTATAAGAGGGTTATTTACTTAGTTTAAAATACGGCGCTATTAGTTTATATCATCACTTCGCCTCTTTAAGCCCTTATCCTTAAGGTTAGTTATATAAAAGGCTACCCCACCTACTATGTCGATTACTTTTATAAGTTTCATTTTTTACTTCTCTTTGCTTTACTTTTCTTATAATGTCTATTTATTATATTTAATCGCATTGAAAAGTCTTCTTTTAAGAAGACAGATTAACGTTGTAAGTTTTTCGCCGCTATTAAGGAATTTAGCTTTAAAGTTATACCTTACACTCTTTATTTTAAATGGGAATAGAATTATTAAATGATAGAAAAGATATCGCGTTATAAGGAGTGTGTTCGCCGTGGACGTTCTACGATAGTTCCGGCGTTCTCGTTTCTTCTTTATCGCATATCATAGCTAAGTCTTAACGCCTTTGGGGTGAGAGACGCAAACTAAGGAGGAGTTAGAATCCCTTCTTACGTAATCTCGCTCTATATAGCAGCGTGTTGACAAATGTTTATCTCGCCTTGAATGTCTTCGGCAGTAACGTGCTTCTTTATTGTCTTGAAGTGCGAGATAGTGAATCGGCCTCCAGTCCTTGAATAAACTGGATAAGTCGGATTGCTAAAAGATAGAGTCGGTCGTTAAGGCGCAGACCTTAAGTAATGTAGGCGTGGTTAATTAAAGCGCCGTGTTTAAGCAGGACTTTGGGTCGCTCGATTAGCCTCTTATTAAAAATCCTTCAAGACTGTTATAAGTTTTTAGGTGCTTAATAAGTTTCTATATGTTATTTTTTGTGGGTATCCTTTCTACTTTATAAGATATTTCTATAGATTTTTATTTCTTCTCTTATCAAGGATAGCCTCGACCTTATAAGATGGATGTCATACGAGTGGGCTAGTTATATGAGTGGGCTACTTCTAAGCACCTTCACGACAAATCAATTAAGTACTTAACCACAACGCCTTAAATTAATTCAAACTAATCGGAATCCGACTCTCCAGATGTTTCTACGTCTATTTTACATGTTCGCGCATTATGCCCAGCTGTTCCGCAGATGCCACACCGCTGAGCGCGCGGTTCTGTCCTCGTCGCCCGACTACTCCTTATACACGTTTCCTCTCTTAACTGTGTATCGATGTCCTTTTGATCTAAAAGATCTTGAGCCTTGCTAATCTCGAGTGTTCCTCCTTGCTGTAGACGCGTCTTTTCGCTCTCCGATGTTTTGCGAGGCTGGAATTCGCCTCTCAAAGGATCTTGTTCTCCGCCTGAGAAGAGCGACCTTGTGCATCATCGCCATTGCACCTTAGCAAACTGGTCCACTGCCGATAAAATCGGTGTTGGAGAGCTTCATTAGTGACGGCGGACTCGATTCTTAATAAAATTAGTCTCGAAGTCGCCTTAATCGGGTTATGTGGCGTTTAAGAGGCCTATGGGATACTCGTGGCCGGAAGGCTTCCAATAGGCGAAGGTGTCGATAACTTCACATCTAGCTTTGCGAGCACTCTATCCGGGTTTAAAGGGACTAAACCGGCTCCGGCAAATCCAGCTTTGACGTTGTTAAATATGAAAACCTTTAAAAAGGCTACTTAAAAGACGATTAGAAACTCGGCCTTAGTGATATAGTTAATAAGTAACTTTATAAACCCTTTGATTTCGCGATTATACGCCCACTTTAATAGGCTGAAACACCCTACGTTAAGTGGCTAAAGTAGATGCGACGATTGCGGAGGCATAGACACCGTCACGATATTCTTCTCTTTATAAAAAGCTTAAAATTCGGCTAAAATATGGCTCTCGTGTTTATTAATTACTAACAGACGATATCGGCCTGTTATATGTAACGAGGTGTGTTTATCGAAATGCCGAATCCAGTCTAAGCCGGTCTTATTATCTGTCTATCCATTTTAAGTCGGTTTAATTACTTAATCACGCAGGAGAGTGCTGTCGGCGTATTAATTAGCGAGGTGGTAGGCGCTTTTACCACGATGAACGGCGGGATACACCAGCTGTCGGAACAGACGCCCTGGATCACAGTAACCCATTCCCGATTGCCAGGCTGGACCTTTTTTCGCTTTCCGCTCCGATCGGCGCCGGCCACGACTATCGAGGACGTGATTTGGCCTCTTATAAAGCCGGTCTCGTCGAAGTTGTAGATATCCTCGTCCGGATGCCGTACTTGGCCTTCAGGTTCGCGAAGAGCGCGAACTAGCCTGCGATTTTTTCAGAATCTTCGTAGAGGGCCCTCTGATAATCGTATGCACGCGAAAAACGCGTCCGGAGGTCTCGTTATCGCTTAACGAAGTTCGCGGCTTAACGCGTCCCGACACGTGACGCGTCGCGCGACGCGGTAATGACATTCGCTATATCTTCCATATCGTGCAACCGCGCCGCAAATCCTCGTGAATCTAAGTCGAGGATGTATCGGACAAGCGTCTTCTCTTTTAATTCGGTAAGACGAGTATTGTTGGCGCGTATATCGCGTTTAGCGTGTTTTCCGTTCATTCTGCGTTGGAGGGTAGTTCGCGAGATGTTGTAGATAGCCGCCGCTTGTCGGCAGCTAAGTTTAGGGTTCTTCTTAATCGCCTGGATCGCTAGAATGATTCTAGACTCGCTAGAAGATTGTTCTATAACTATTAGTTAAGTTAAAGGCAATTGAAGTTGGAAGAGTTGAAATGAGTAGAAAGTGGCCCACTCGTATGACTGGCCTACTCGTATGACATCCACGTTATTCTTATTAATCTAATTTGATTTCTAGTATTATTTTAAGTTCGGCGTTTACTAATGCAGGTTCAAGTAGTAAGATATAGAATATAGGATATATCTTTATAGTGTTTAATAGCGATAGTCTATAGTTAGTTGCTAAAACAACTTCTTTAATTTCGAATAGTTTAATCTTTTTAAAGTTAAATTTTTACTAAGTTGTTTTATTTTAATTTTTTAAGTAGGTAAACTTTATTTCTCCTTTTACAAGTGGGTTCTTTTAACCTTACTTAAATATAGTATGCTTTATTCTTCCTTATAAGAAGATTAGGTCTTTCTATAATGTTTTTATATATTAATAATCTATATGACCGCGACTTTTACAAATAAGGCCTTTTCTTCTTCGAAACCCGGTTATATAACCTTTAAGTTAAATCTGTAGTTATCCTTAAATAGTGATATACTAAGTGACTTGTAATTAGCATTATTATAAGAGATCTATACTATTAGTGGTAGTTTAATTTAATTATCTTATTAGCAGTTAACATAGTATTGTAAGTACTATTCAAGTGTCTAATTTACTCTCTCTATTTATTTATTAGTTTATAGATGATAAGATATGGATAACTTATACTTAACACCTAGCTATATCATAAGTGATTTGTAAAATTTGTTTATAAATAGCTTATCTCGGTAAGAGATAACCTATTTTAGTAATCTATGTTGGTTAACAATAATCTTAAGAACGGCGTATACTAGAACAGACAAACCCGAGGAAGAAGAGTCTGGTGGAAGGACGCGGTCGTAGGGTTGATCCGAACGGAGTGATTACAAGCCCTTATGTCAAATGCCACAAGCAAATATATGTGGATAGTATTGATCAAGGGTCGCAGTAAGTGAGGAGGTAAAGAGTGAGGTTTAAAGTTAAGAGCAAAGGGAGTTTGTATTTATAAAGTATAGTGGTCAACAGGTTGAATTATATTATGTGTGTATCTGCGTGTCTCTTATATAGTTAACTGCAAATAGTTGAGCGTTCCTATTTAAAGTGCATTAGCTTAATTAAGGTTTAAGCCATCATTCCCTATCCTCGTCTCACTTGTCCTCCATAGAGCAGTGAGTGAATCTTTTCGTGTCGACAAAGTCGAAAAGAGAGCGAGTAATCTGTATATAATCGGGGCTTTATATAGTTTCCTAATCGGTCCTTAATAGCTTGCACTATATTATCCCCTATGTCTCCTTGTTAGTTAAGAGTTCGTCAATATCTTAGTTGTAAATGTCTTCTTCTTCTTTGTCTTCAGCTAGTGGGTTGTTAAGCCATGCCTGTCTTACAGCGCGCTCAACTCTGCTGCCCTATATAGCACTATCTTGTTGTCGGGCAATGTATAGTGCGTCTAGGCAGGTGCGCATGTCGTCTTAGCCTCGCTAATCAGCAGGCGCAGCCGGAATTGGTCGCTTAAGGGCGTCCCTTCTTATTTTACCTAGTCTCGAGTAGCTAATACAAGCGCCTTAGTTAAGGGCTTACACGATCTCGGCAGGTGACTGCGTCGAGAAGGAGGCGTCACGACTTGAAATCAGCTCTTAAAGTGTGGTATTAGATATATACTTATACGCCGGCATTGTCTGTTGATTGTAGTGCTTGCCCTTTGCTGCAGTTCTAGCTATAAGTACTTAAGTTGGGGTATAAATGGTTCTTAATAAGTAGGAAGAGGAGCAGGGGATTAGGTGGGCATCGCCACCGCTTCACGCTCTTTTCTAGGCAGTCTTCAGCTTCTAAATAGCCGACGTATGAGAGTGTTTATTATATCAACGTCTTAATTAACGGGTTCTTCAGGAATAGAAGGCTGTGCTGGTCACTAAAGGTTCGCTATTTGTGTGCTGCGTTGATAAGCACTGTCAAGAGACTTCTTCGAAGGAGGTTGATTATTATCGCTATCTTTATAGGTACCTTTCTATTGCTAAGGGCTGGCGTTAGGGTCAGTGATATAGAAGTCCTTTAGGTTTTAATATGCTAGTTCCTTAGTGTTAGCAAGTGTAGGTTCAGCTAAAGGATCTGCAGCATTTTATGATACTTAGCCTCTAGTCCTTTTCGGAGGTGCTGTCTTTAGTAGCTTTTATTAATCAGTACTTTGCACAGGTTTAGGCAATAACTTTAAGGTAGCTGTAGAGTCCGTGGCTTCGAAGAGGTTTTACTGTAAGTTAGTCGAAATACCCAATCTCTAAGGAAGTCGCTGAAATTAATCTTAAAGCCGACCGCCGTCGATAAGGTTAGTCCCATAATGTAGTCCACTCGGTTATCACTGC
Organism: Nigrospora sphaerica; assembly: GCA_018287875.1. Lineage (NCBI taxonomy): Eukaryota > Fungi > Ascomycota > Sordariomycetes > Amphisphaeriales > Apiosporaceae > Nigrospora > Nigrospora sphaerica. Next base: position 14,337 of record JAGVVL010000014.1, read on the forward strand.
TCTGAAGCAGTCCGAGAAGGTAAGCGACATTAAAGCTATCTTCGATGTTCGCAAAGCCTAGTGACACCTAGGTAAACATAACCGGCACGCTAGGAGACCCTTTCCAGTACATAGCAGGGGACAATCTTGATCACTAAGTTACTGTAGGCCTAGTTTAAGGATTCCTTACGAAGTATAGCGTGAAGTCGGTTAATATATTACTATGCTAGCAGCGCGTTCTTAGTGTGTTCAAAGGTGAAGACAAGTATAATATATACTCTGGGTAAGAAGAGTATAGCAGTCTAGATACATTAATTAGTGTTAAACTTATTAAATCATATACCGACCTAGACTGGACCGCCGAGGCCTTCGGAGAGAACGCCTCCATCCAGAAGAGAAAGATCCTAGTAGTGGCCCACGGTATCAACAAGGAAGCCATAGAGGTGAACCAGGGGCAGCTAGGAGCCCAACTCCGAAACCAGCCTAGCGGCCCCATCGATGTCCTAGAAGCGAAGCTCCTCGCAACGCCAAGACGTCGTCTAGGAAGGTCACAACTTTATATATCGCAGTCGCCACGGTCCAACAAGCAGAACAACTATGCCGAGACGGCCTTATCTGGCAGTATGGCTATTATCCATGCGAGCCTTTCGCTGAAGGAGCGCAGCTTAAGCAGTGTTACCGCTGCTACCGCTATGGACATATCGCCCGAGTCTGCCGCCACGCACGTAGGTGCGGGCTCTGCTCTTCAACAAAGCATGGCGATAAAGAATGCCCAGAAGCCGAGAATAAGAGCCGGTACTGCTGTCCAGCATGCCGAGGACCACACACTGCGTGGTCTAAGGAGTGTCCAGTCCGCCAGGAGCAGGTCCAGATCGCCAAGGCTACTTATGTCACGAGACCGAAGGGATTCGCACTGCCCTCGCAAGAACCCCTAAGCCAACAGCCGAGGACTGGCAGATAGTACAGCCGCGAAAGCGTCGAGCAACCAGCTGCCGCACTAGAAGCACTGGCAGAGCCCGCAGCAGAACCCACGAAGAGACAGACAACATGGACGTCGAAACACCGGAGTCAACACTAAACAGCATCCACGCTCGACCATGACAACGCTAAGGATCCTACACTGGAACACGCAGAAAAGCAAGAAAGCACAGATCCCGGCAGTCGATGCCATCTCCGAAGAGTACGACGTCCTGGCTATCCAAGAGCCCTGGCGAAACCCACACATGCCGACCACTTACTGCCCGAGATCCTCTCCGTACTACCTTCTCTATGCCGCCGAGGGAGGCAGAGCTTGCATCTACATTAATAAGAAGCACCCCCTAGTGCAGTGGACTTATAAGGCGCAATCAGATAGGTGCAACATCACGATCCAGCTACCAGATAGTCCTATAACAGTTATCTGCGTATACTTGCCTCCTCCTGGATCGATCAGCAGATCAGACCTGCCAGCTATCGAAGCCCTCCTTACCGGTCCCCAGCTAAGACGAACAGTCCTCGTAGGAGACTTTAACGTTCACCACCCTGTCTGGGGAGGACACAACGTCCGACCTCATAAGGCAGCCGATAAGCTACTCCAGCTAGCAGAATCCTGGAGACTCCAGCTTATCACTCCCCCTGGAACACCGACATGGACTCGAAGAGGGTGCATGGACTCCACGATCGACCTGGCGTGGGCCACGGACGATCTCCGAGCTGCCTACGACGGGTACGCCCCATATGCTGGATCCGATCACCTCCCCAGGTGATACGCGTGGCTGGACCTCAAAACGACCCCCAGAACAAGCCACGGCGCAGCTGGAAAACAGCTGACTATAACCAAGCGAAGGCCGAGGCGACACACCTTCCGCAGCCAGGGCTACTCGAGACACCGGGGAAATCGATAGATACACCGAAACGTTAATTAAGGAGCTAACTCGGATAGCCGACCTAGTTGCCCCCTCCGCCACTCTAAGAGGAGAGGCAAGGCATGGTGGAACCACGAAACAAAAGAAGCTATAGAGGAGGAGAGACGAGCCCAGCGAACATGGCTATCCGACAGGACAGACGCAGCCTGGCGAGCTCTTCGGTAAGCATCCCTTACGAAAAAGAAAACGATCCGCACTGCAAAGACAGCGACCTGGAGAAACATGCTTCACGAGGCCTCTAGCCAGCTAGCTGGCGTCTGGAACATCGCGAGATGGGCCAGAACCGAAGGAGCCGCACCGCCGCTACCTCCAGCCGTCCCCACGCTTCATACACCGCGAGGCGAAGCAACGACCCATAAGGAGAAAACGGAGGCCTTCCGGGAGAGGTTTTACCTCTCCCTAAGGCCATGCATACCGGCTTCCGTATAACAAACCGGCTCGCAGCGCCTCTCGACATCGACAGCGAGGTGACAGCGGAGCAGGTCCAAGACGTCTTAAGTAAGGCAGGCCAGTGGAAAGCACCCGGACCAGACCAGCTTCCGAACGGATTCCTTAAGCGCTTAGGAAAGCCCCTCTTCCAGGCCTTAGCCTCCCTAGCGGAAGCATGCTGGCGTATAGGATACTATCCAACAGCGTTCCGCAAAGCAGTGACCGTTATCCTCCGGAAACCAGGAAAGCAGCCAAACGAGTACCACCAAGCCGGCGGATGGAGACCTATCGCGCTACTTAACACCATGGGGAAGGTGATCGAGAGCCTGCTGGCGCAACGGCTAGCCAGCTTTGCGGAGGAAAACGGGCTGCTCCCGGACGAACAGATGGGCAACCGGAAAGGCCGCTCCACGGAAACAGCCTTACGGTTGCTAACGGACCTAGTCCGCACAGCCTGGAAACATGGAGGTGCAGCAACCCTTCTATTGCTGGATATCTCAGGCGTTTTCGACTCCGTCGACCATGGAAGGCTCCTCGCTAACCTGCGAGCGCTGAGGGTCCCTATATGGACTATTAGCTGGATCCGAAGCTTCTTATCTAACCGGTCCACTACGCTGTTCTTCGATGGCCAGGAATCGGACGAGATCCCAGTCCCAGCAGGCGTCCCGCAGGGCTCACCCCTATCGCCTATCCTCTTCTGCCTTTATACAGCCGGTCTCTACAAGGCCCTCCGCGCTGTACCAGGGATAGCTACTATAGCCTTCGCAGACGACACAAACCTCGTGGGCTTCGGCTTAAACCCAGAGCAGACCTGCGAGCGGCTAGAAGCTGCTCATAGGGTCTGCAAAGAATGGGCAGTCAGCCACGGCATGACCTTTGCAGTCCAGAAATATCACCTAGTCCACTTCTCTCGAAGACGGAAAGGTCCGGACACGAAGATAGCCTTAGAAGGTCACGAAATCGAACCAGAAGACTCCTGCCGCATCCTTGGCATCCAGGTGGATAGACGTCTCCGCTGGGACGTCCATATCCAGTCAATATCGAAGAAGATGGCGACGCAAGTCTATGCCCTAGACCGGATAGCCGGCTCGACATGGGGCGCGTCTCTCCAGCGAGCCCGCCAAGTCTATACAGCGGTCGTACGGTCTGCGATAGGTTATGGAGCTTCAGAGTGGCACCGCCAGATCTCGAAAAACAGAGCCAAGGCACTCAACGACGTCCAAACAGAGTGCCTCCGAAAGGTCACAGGAGCTTTCAAAGCCACGGCTGCCGCAGTGCTAGAAACGGAAGCCTACGTGTCCCCCTTAGACACGTGGCTCAACAGAAGGGTGGCGGCATCGGAAGAGAGGCTCCAACAGCCGCGTATCGCATCACTCATCCAAGCGAGATGTGATAGCGCAGCTAGATGGATCCTAACAAGACCGACTCGCCGGCGTAGACCGAAAGGCCCCGACGCTCCTAATCGTAAGAGGTGGCTAGACGAATGGCTAGCTGGAGACTCAGCACACAAGGCTGAGGAGAGAGACTGGCTTCAGAGATGGCAACAAACGCAGCAAAATCGAATAGCACGAGCCCCGGCAGCAACTAAGATGCCGCCAGACAAGCACGTCCTTAAGCTCCATAGGGGACTCCATAAGGCAGAGAGCTCCATCCTCGTCCAAGCGAGGACTGGCAAGATTAGGCTGCGAGACTTCCTTTTCAAGCGCAAGGTTCCAGGCTTCGACAGCCCATGGTGCGTCTGCGGTCAGGGCAGGGAGACCGTCCGACATATCCTCGTTTTCTGCCCAAGGGAGAGAGAAAGACGAGAGCATCTCGTCCAAGCTCTAGGAGAGCCGATCGACACAGACAGGATGCTAGACACGCCAGGAAAAGCTGGGATTATCGCAAGATGGCTACTCCGCTCGGGAAGGCTAGGCATGTTCCAGCTTGCGAATCAGCTTATCAGCTAGGAAGCGGGCACGCTGAGCCCGATCTCGGTATGGCAGGCTAGAGAGTAGACAAGTGCGGTGCGACGCAGCGGAACCTAGGTTTTTCACCCGGCCGGACGTTAGCCCGGAACGGTTTTCCTAGGCTAAGATGCGTAGGGGTCCTCATGGCCTTGATAGGTCGCTAGGTGTAAGAATAATAATAATAATAATATTAAACCATATATAAAAGTTCGTTCTATCTTAGTGTTGTAATTAGTCTAATACGAATTTAGGCATGTCTAGTTTATAGGTTTCTAATTCCGTTATTATCTACTAGGCTTTAAGGGAATCGCTGATTAGCAGTTAAACTATTATCTTAGTATAGTAGTCAAGATGATACGTGGCGGGGGTAGGTAAACAGCAATAAGGTGCGGTATCCTTGTCAAGGAGGGGTCCTGCTACCCCACCTACCTAGTTGGGATATCGCACCATAGATAGTTTCCTGCCCTGACAGCCACTTCGTGGCCGGCGGACGGAATACATCATCTTTCCCTTCACCCCAGTCTTCGCCATATCACAAGAGGATGTCCTATTACAAGTTTAAAAAGTGTTTCCAAGATATAGTCTTTAACCTTAGCAGTCCAGTCCTTGTTGTTAGTAATAGATCTAGGTCTCTTTAGCTAATCTCGTATGGTCTTCTAAGAGTTCTCTAATTCGCGAGCTAAGTTGCGTTTTAATATTGTTTTATCAGTTAGATTGTCCTATTTTAGTGAATAGTACGTAGCTCTTTCGTGTGTAAGTATCTTGCCTATCTATAGGAAGTGTTCCCAGTGGACTGGTCTAATTATGCTATCTTTAGTCGGCAAGCATAACAGGTGGATATTGTAATTAGGTTGCGAGAAAACCGGGTTTTCCGCTTCCCCTATGTCTGTGAAATCCAGTTTGAACTAGCAGTGTTGTTGCATTATCTTGTAGATCCGTTTAGGCTGTAGTGTAACTTGTTGATCAGTCGTTATAGAAGGGAAAAAGGCAGGGTCCAGGGTTCCTACAGTCAATGTCCAGGTCACTAGCAGCAGCATGTGTTTATATTGCTAGCGTAAGTACTCTTTAAAGTGCCTGTGGATACAAAAGTCCTTAAGCTATGAATATTCTCTGTGATTCCGTAATTGATGAGTCGTTGACTGGGGTAGTAGCAGAAGAGAGATGTGTATTAGTAAGGCCTGCCACGAAGTGGCCGGTGGGGCAGGAATCTACCTATAGTGCGACCCAGGTGGGGTGATAGGACCCCACCAAACAGGATAACGCACTCCAGTATCATGAGCTACCTACCCTGACCACGTATTAAATGCCGGCCTCGGGAAAGAAGCATATCGCTGTCCTTAGCAATCCTTTATATCGTACAATTCCTGTTTATTAAGGTCTTAAGTCTCAACCCTTCGCCTTACGCTGTCTGCCACGGCGTCTCGTTGTTTTAAGACCTTGCTCTCGTCGCTGAGCCTCCGCTTCTCTATAGCGTTCCTAGTATTCACCGATTAACTCGGTGGCGCCGGTGAGATTCGTTTCATGTTGCCAGATGTTATGTTCATAACCGTAGCTAAACCACTTAAGGAGGTATTCCAGACCTCCCTTTCGCTTAGTACGACGATGCTTAAGGATTGCCTCCACTTCGTATTCGTCGTTAGCGCGAGGCTAGTCGTTTTACACGGGACCTAGCGGGGGCGTTGTTCGCTGAAAAGGGTCTTCGCCTTTAGCGCTAGGCGACAAGTAGGCAATAGAGATGACAGGATGGATCCGAGAGTTAGGCGGAACGTTAAGACAATACGCTAGTCGGCCGATACGCTCTAACACCTTGTATAGGCCAGCGCGTTGCTGAGAATAGGCCTTAAACGGGCGTCCAGGTAAATAGTATCCATGATAGAGACGAAGGAAAACTATATCGCCGACGTCGAACTCCAGCAGTTGGTGCCGGTTATCGTATCTTAACTTAACTTACGCTGCCGCGAAATCCATAGCCAACTTGGCGTCCTACTAGATATATGGTCTTAAGAAGCGAACGTCAGGTAACGGGGTGTCATCACTAGTTTTAGTGACCAGGTTTAACAGTCTAGGCAGTTTATATCCGAAGAGATACTTGTAGGCGGACATGCCTATAGTGCTGCTATTGTGGGCATTATTGAGGTTCTATTAAAGACTAGGCATAACGTCGATCTAGGGTTCGTTAGGATGCTTAAACTGATAATAAAGGATTGCGATCTCGACTGTTTGGTTTTTCCGTTCCGATAGACTATCGGCTTATGGATAGTATGCTATGGTTATTAGGAGCTTGGTTCCTAGTAAGGACCATAATCCTTTCCAGAACTCCGACGTGAACTTCCAGTCTTGGTCGGACACGATTCCAGAGGGGATACCCTAGTCCGCTAACACCAAAAACTGTGTCAGGGCAGTTCCCTAATCCTTGGCAGTATAAGTGGCGTGTCCTAAGATTAAGGCTGTCCGTTTAAAGACGGGATAGGAGACTGTCATTAGCTGGTCGTATTAGTTATAATTCGTCTTCAGTTGCTATGGTGTGCCCTTGCTATCAATACTAGGTAGTCCGACAATAAAATCGATCGCGATGGTCTTCATAGGCACGGGCTCGTGTCGAATTGGCTGATAATCGCCTGCCGGCTTATTCCGATCGGTCTGGTTGACTTCATAAACCAGACAGTGCTGGATATATTTCTTAACTATGTACGTCTTCCTGCGAATGGCCAGTCCGTCCAGTTCCTTAAGCATTTGGTTCTATCCGAAATGATGCTTATTATTTTACGCGACTTCCAGAAACTGCTAGATTATTGCCTGTGGGATATAAAGACGCCTGTCTCGAGAATGTTGTCCGATATAGTACAGTAGTCTATTAACGATCTTAAATATATATCCGAGGCGGCGGAAAACTTAGTCAGTGTCCTTACTGGAGATCTCATTCGCCAGCTGTCGGAGTTCGTCAAGGATAGGGCGCTAGTAGGTGTCTTCAGTATAGGCACTAGTTAGGCGGCGTCGTAGATCGTCGTCTATTACGGCCTCCGTCGTTAGCCAGATGTCGTCTAAGACTACTTAATCGTCTTCCAGCTAGTCGTCTTCAGTCTTTAAGCGCGATAACGTATTGGGTACTAGATTAAGACGTCCCGCTAGGTGGAAGACATGGTATTAGTATTGCGATAAATAAATCGACGCGTTAACTAAACGTTAGTTGGCGCGATCCATGCTGGTTATATTAAGCGACGTCTGCTTTAGGATGCCTTTCGTAGCGGAGTGGTCTATTAAGATAACCGGTGGCTCGTTACAGGATTGGATAACAGTCCTGGCCTGTTTGGAGGCCTAGATTAATGCAGCCACCTTAAGCTCCGAAAGGCTATATTGTTACTTAATAGGCGTCAGACTTCGGCTTATAAACATAATAAGTTGGACTTCGGCTAAAGGGATAGGTGCTCTAGGCGTTTAATAGTAGGATAGCTTGGTGTGGAAAAGCATGACACCAAATTCTCTCTCGAGGGATCCATCGAACTGGATATACAATTGTCGGTCGGGATCGTGGTGGTAGACTATGTTATATAATGTCAAGGCCTTCTGGAGCTCCTTAAATGAAACCAGTTCCTTAAGCGACGGTTCGAATAACGTCTTACGGCAATATGCCTGTCATTTACTAGGGTTGCCAGCCGGTGTCTCTCCCGCGGTTCGTCCTACTGCCAGCAGCTGTGTCTTGCGCTTCTAGAGAGGCTCTGCAAGCTGGGCGTAGTATGGAACGAGATGTCGAAGAAAACCAGTCGCCCCTAAATATTGCTCAAGGGCTGTCAGGTTCTTCGGGAATGCCAGCTTACCTAGGGCCTCCAACTGTTACACTGTCGTAGCTATGCTAAGACTGTCCACTTTGAACCCGAGGAGTTCAATTAAAAGATAGCCGAGGTAACTCTTCTATAAGGAGAAGGCAATATTTTTCGAAACGAACAGGTTAAAGATAGTCGTGAGGTGTTGAATATAGTTAGGGGCGATCTACATAGCAGTCATTATGCCATCACTAAGGCCTGTCGCCATGCCGGCCGCTTATGTTGGCATCATCGCGGCCACTGCCACTGCGGAGAATGCCGCCTTCCAGGTACTTACAAAAACTCCGTTTTTTGTATCCTTTTCCTTAATTGTGCCCAGCTTGGCATACTTTCGGACAACAACTAGCTCGTTAGTGGTGTTCGTAGCCACCATAACTTAAAGGGTCTTGCTACTAACCAGACTGTTGACCGCGACGAAATAACTGGATTTAAACATAATGTCCCGGTTACTTAGCAACGCTTTATACTTTGCCGCCAGGTACACCGCCTCGGCTGGCATAATAATAACCTTCTTCTTGTTTTCCACACGACGGATGTAAAGGTTCGCTATTAGCTGAACTTAAAATAGAACATAGAACTGTAGCTTCTAGAAGTTTAAGGTATACGTCTAATAGTTAATAACGGTCGCGTAAAGATTTAGGAGCATATTGCTAATAAGGAGGTTAAGGGCCAGCTTTAATACAACCCAGCCTTTAAGGTCAAACCTTATAATTTTAAGACCTAAGACGCCTTTGCCTGGCAAATAGACCGAAAACTTAGCCTATTCCGTGGTCTTGGTCTTGCCTTTACCGACGCCCCTTAACGTTGCGTGCCTTGTCTCGATGGTGTGCTCCAGCATTTTCAGGAAATGCTTGCCAATAATGGTTCGTCCGGAGCCTGGGTTATAACAGATCTCAATGTCTTGTGTGTCCGATTGAGGACGTGCCTTAACACGTAGGTACATGTAACTGAGCTTATTAGAATGCGACTTGTCAAGTTTGGGTGCTCTGCGAACCTTAGTTCCAGCCGGTATGTCCACGGCCTCCATAAGTAGATCGTATACTCTATACGTTAGCTTGGCAGGCTCTTCAGATTCTGGAGTCTAAGCTAGGCATCCCGCTTATAGATATGCAAACAGTCTATTTCGTGTGCTGTGCGTCTTATGGCAGTACACGCAGGTTCGTCTAGCTGGATTAGCAGACAGCTTATTAACGTTAATATACTGGTCTTTAATCTTGCTAGCTCGTCGACATTGTTCAACGTGAGATCGCAGCAGATATCGGTTGCTAAACTTTGCCAGGCATCGATGATAGGTTACCTTAGTGTCCAGTACTTGCTCCACTATATATTTAGCCTTACGCTCCGCTTCGTTATCGGAGCTCCTTAGGCTGTTAAGATCACTAACGCCGCTATGAGACCCACTGGAGTCTTCATAGTCACGGGCGTCGTCTTTTCCGGACTCTCGGTTATCTGCCACATACGCTTTCGCTTGCTGCAAATTGTCCCGACGCTTGTCGGGATACCGTTGAGCCTTGTCGCGGTACTGCTCGCGATCCTTATCGCGTTGACCACGGTCTGTTCGGTTGTACTGCCTATCGTCAGGTGCAGGAAGTATCCGACGCTCGTCTTTAATGCGTTTGTTCGGGTAGTAGTCACCTGAACGACCTTGCTGGCGGTCTCGGGGATACCGATTGCTCTGGTACTGGCTATCTTGACGTCCTTAGTGGTGTTCTTTCTAAGTGAACGGCCTGTCATTGCTGCCGCCGTAGTTAAGACGTCGGTTGGTTAAGCTGTTCTTGGGGGCATACTGAGGATAGATCTGCTATGCCAGACTAGCGATAGCCGGACCTTGCTGTTCCATAAGTTGGAAATAGCCTTCCAAGGTGTCATCTTAATATAGTGCTCTTAAGTATTGCTTAATCTCCGGTCTGTAAGATTCCCAGATATTATAGACTGCCCCTAACCAATTGTTGGTTTCCACCTGGTATATGCGCATCGCTCTTATATATCGGAGCTTGTTAGTGAAGAGCTTGTTTAAGGCCGTCTCATCCTTAGCTACATCGCGAATAGTTAAACTCGACTAGTTAAACTTGCGTGTTACTACGCTAATATCCGGACTGAAGCGGCGCTTTAACTAGCTAAGCATATATATTAAGCCTTTACTTCTCTATAAAGCTCTGTCCTCTCTATATAGTTAGTTCGACTATTATATACGGGCCTTGCCGCTAAGTAATATTATTTATATATATATAATTTGCTGTTCGTAGGAGGCTTATATACTGGTATCTTCTAGGTACGTCCGAATGTTTTCGGAGAACTAGTAGACGTCGGTGTACACCACGTCTTTACCGGTTATAACCAAGCCTTCATCCTGTGGGTCCGGATAGTAGGGATTAAAAATACCGATGTTATCTCGCTTAAGACGTCGGCTACCAGCCGAAATGCTAGGGGCACTATACGGGGTATCTTCATGTCTCGATCCATCGTTTTCTTGAGCATACGGGTAGCTGAAAAGGTCTTATCGGCCAATCTGGTCATACTGGCCGTTAGATGGATCTTTATTGGACGTGTTCTGCCGACGATGGGCCTCTTGTTCAACATGTCCTGTCAGTACTTGTGCCTGCCTAAGTCTTCTCGAGACGTCTCTTGTCTTGTCGCGGAGGGCATCTCGATGATCACGCTGGGGCTGGGACGCGTTTTAAGGTTGAGTTTGTCTCGTCCAGGCGAAGCGTCGGTTTAGAGACGCATTGCAGGAGTCTTCAGACAATCTGGAGTTGTGTTGCCTTAGATTGTCCTTTAAAGCTTCCGATTTTGCCGGCTTAAAGACTGGCTGACTTAGGTGAGGAATCGATCCTAATACAGGATGCGAGAAAAGTGTAGGCGTTAACACAGGTGCTCCCTATGTTAACGTAGGTTGGTTGGCTATAGCAGGATTAACATCTTGGCTGCCTGTATCTTATCTTAAGGTCGGCGATATCTAGCCGTTTAAGACTTATGCTATGCCTTGCGCCTCATGCATCCTCGTGACCATGGCTTTAAGCGGCTCCAAAACTCCCATAATTTTTGAATAATTCTTATCAGTCCTCTTCTGGTTCTTAACAGTTGTCGCTTACAGCTTCTTAATTATTTCCTATAATTTGTCGAGTTTAAGCTAGGTGGTATCCTATCGTTAAGTGAGATACCGTATTATTTTCTTATCTGCCTTAAGCTCTTCTGGACGTTAGGGAATATCGCTTGTAACACGTGCGATTTCATTAAGCTCGTACTGTGGTAACTTGTCGTCTTCGAATTCAGCTTCGCCTTTAAATTATAAGGTTGATTACTAATGTTGCGAGAGGTAAGTGGTCTGCTTCCACTTCTTAACGAAGTGGAGGATATCTTTAGCTTCGGGTGTTGAAATCTTGGATTTAACGGTATTTCAGGTATATGCTGTTATCCTCTGCTTAACGCAGCTAAAATTAGCAAACATAGATAACGCCTTGTTAACTTAATAATAGATTGTTTATAGGGAAAGAAAGGATATAGGACGTAAGTCTGGCTTATTACTAGTATCTGCGGACGTGTTGTTAGTTATGTAAAAGCGTTCTGTCTCTGGGGGTGAGTTGGTGTTGACCTCGGCGGTTGACGTGTCGGAAATCTTGTTCTTGTTTGTAACCGCGGTAAACAGCAACTGCGATAGTTGGTATTGCTCTAATCGACACGCTCAATTCGCCTCTGGGACTCCTTGATGCGCTTGTTTGGAGGACCGATGCGACACGAGGATCTGCAACCGGTTGGTGTCCTTCGATGCGGATCGTCAACTTCGCCTTTGGGACTCCGTTGATGATCGTCACGATAGAACGGACTTGCGGCTTCGTTGCAGGCGTCGGACACGATGATCTGGACGTCTACACGATACTGAAATCGATAGTTCAGGCCTCAAAGACCGAAAAGAGATGCTACTATTTGATGAGTCGTTGACTAAGGTAGTAGCAGATGAGAGATGTGTATTAGTGAGGCCTGCCACGAAGTGGCCAGTGGGGCAGGAATCTACCTATAGTGCGACCCAGGTGGGGTGATAGGACCCCACCAAACAGGATAACGCACTCCAGTATCATGAGCTACCTACCCTGACCACGTATCAGTAATATATAGTCCTATACTACCTTAGCAGCATGGTAGGCGTAATTCCGGTTAAAGTGTAGGAAGGTATTGACAATATGTAGGGTACGGTTAGTATAGATGACCAGACTAGGGATTACGGTGTTAATATCCGGGTGCTTTGCCTGGATTAGAAGAGCGAATAAATAGGTAAGCGTGTAGTTTGTTCGCTAGAAAGTTAAGCTAGTGTTTAAGAGTTTGATTATCTTATCGGGATGATCCGTATTGACTATTCCTAGGAAAACGACTCCGTTATTCTGCAGTAAAAGCAGTTAAAGGACCTTGCCTAGATGATTAATGCCAAGCTTATCTTTTATACGGAATCTACACGCGTATTCCCAAATGTCAGGTATGTATGTGCAAGGGTCTGTTCTGTATCCCGTATAATTAGCGCCTATTAGTTCCCTAGTGTTTGGGGCATCTGTGTCGGCGTACCATCTTCTTATGGAGGCACTATAGATAGCGTCGTAAACGAGGGTGCCACAGGTTAGGTCGCACGTCCTCTAACATCTTAATTCTGCTCTGTAAGTCCGCTAGTACTAGCATTGTTGCGTCCCAGAGCTTAAAGCTATCTTGGCTCTTATATAAGACGACCTCTTAGGCCTCTGCTATAGTGGCTAATGTTGATCAGGAACGGAGGTGATAATAATGATAATGTTGTTAAGAAGTTATTATCGTCGGTGATGTTTAAAGGGGAAGACTGTGTGTTCTCTATATCCAGACAGATAATGCGGATGTTATTACGGTTAAGGAGAGAATAAAGGCAAGAAAGAAAGAAAGAATACTTATATACTGGTTAACTAATTAAAGCGTGTGATATATATAAATGGAGGGGACTTCGTGACTACCTCTTTAAATAGCAACTGCCAATATTAAATGTTTTGTTATTCGTCCAATGTTTTTCGGCTAAGTCTGTGGTTCTATGCTTATCCACATTATTCTGTCCTGGTCGCCTCTTTATTGCGCTGCGTGGTTTTTATACGTTGAGGTTCTCAATAACTTGCAGCTGGTTTTCCTCTTTCTTCTGCATCGGCTACATATATCTGTCCTCTTTTCGTCGCTTAGAACTAGACACACTCTTCTGGCATCTTCGTCTCTGGGTTCTAATTAAGAGTATCCTTAAGACCTACACTATGTCTTTTAAATATCAAGAAGAATACTGGCTCCTTAGCTGAATAAGGAAAATTGTAAGGTGCTTTATAATAGAACACTATACACGCTCGTAATTAACAAAGCAATCCACTTAATGCCTATGTCTTCTAATACGATGCCAACTCTCGCACTTGGTACTATTAAGTAAGTGCGTGCTTTCTTCTTAAAGTAATTGGTTTAAGGTGGTGGGAAAAAGGATAAGAATTCAAAGCCTTTAAAATCGCTTTATCTCAACGTAAATCGTTTACCTATTGCGGTTTCGCTAAAAGATTATTAATATATCAAACGTGTTAATCAGATCCTAAATAGCTTAATTATCACGACTATACCTTTAATACAGCATCGGTATATGCTGTGGGTGTTTAAGCGTAGTGTTTTTGTATTCAACTCGAACACGGCTATCGTGGTAATCCTTAACAAGGTAAAGACCGGTTGGAAACTCCTGCCTCTCTTTATCAAAGCTCTAAACGGTGGTCTATTTAGTAACACGCTATAGAAGGTAATGGGTCGCAAGGAAATCCCTATCGCAGTGCTTATACAGGCGGTTAGTGAGCAAAACCCTTCCTCGCTTCTTACTATAAGCGGCTGCTACGCTCGGACTCCAAGAACTATCAAGGTATACTTCTGTTCTTTAGTTATGTTTCTTATATTTTATACTATCGCGCTTATAGTAATTGCCTTATAGTAGGCCGGAATACTTAATATAAATGGGTAGTCTATTAGGACGTGCTAAAGATAGTCTAGAAAAAAACACAGTATTTTTATATCTCTAAGTTGTGAGAGGCTGAGCCTTGAAGCACTATCGAAGGGGCCAAATGCTGTTTATTTTCTAGATGAGAAAAAGAGAAGAGAATCGTCCTCAGGAGGCCGGGCGCAGCGTCTCGTTAAATCTTGCGAGACCGGACCGGAACGTTCGGGTCGGAACGTTCGGACCGGAACGTTCGGACCGGAACGTTCGGATCGGAACGTTCGGATCGCTGCTCAGCTCCCCCTCCTAGGTCTTGACCACTAGCCTGGCGTTCGAATGGAGAGACCTACTCGAAGCCTCATGTGAGGGGTTCGTGAGACGCTCAGGCCAGGTGCGCCTGAGCCTATCTCCCAGGTCCCAACCTGTAACATAAGTAAAGGACGCGGATAGTGGTATTACCTTCGATAGTAAGGCACTTGTAGCCCTAACTAAGGATAACTTCAATATTAGTGCTTCTTAATAAGGAGAAGGTGTAGTTCTAATAAATATAGATTCTTTTAATTAGGTTTTTTAAAGGCTTATTTTATAACGTTTATATTTATCTATTATTATATCTGACTTTATATCGAGGTATATATAAGTTTCAATTTAAGAGAAATAGTAAGGAAATGATTTTTAAGTCCTGTTAATATAGTTTATTATAAATGATAATAAGAAATCAATAGAAAGTTTAATTAAGTATTAATAAAGCTAGAAAGAAATAAAGTAACGTCACTTAAAAGACAACTTCTCTTTATAAAGTAGTGAGCAGGTTATAATATAAGGGAAAAACAAAGAAAAGCTATGTTAAGTAGCATAGCAGTGTTTATATCCCTAGCTAAGGCAGGTCAGAGTACTTTATATAGCCCTCTTGGGTTCCGACTAGAATAGGTATCTCAATCTCTCTTCTCACCACTCGTGGTTAGGGAATCTCTGGCTTTTCGACCTGAATGTCATAATGGGAGGGATTTAATAGCCTTACTTACTTTCTTAGGTGGGAACTATATTAATTAGGCTATATCTATAGTACTAATAGGTCTTTATAGCTCTAGCTATCCTTGCTAGCGTCGATTAGCTTTTAAGTTCTATCGGGATCATTAACAAATACTTTTAGCCTATTGCTATAGAAGACACTTTAAATAGATCCTTTAGTAACGTCTATTAGCTTGAATTAGTTATTAAGCAAGATCCTATTCACTTAATAGGGTCTTATCTAATAATACTGAAGCTTCCTATTATTAGATATATTAATATATTGGACATAGTTGTATACTAGGACTAGGTGGTCTTTTATAATTAGTGCTAATTATATCTAGTGTTCCCTTCTTTAATTAACACTTTGTATACGTTGTCTACGCTATATTATAATTGTATAGTATATAGTTTCGATATCTAACAGTTTGTTTTTAAGTATACAAACTCTACACTTGAGTAGCTTTTCTCAACTTATATTATGGTCTTAATTGAGAATACGCTATATTAATATGCTAAGTTCAAAAGGTAACAGAGGCTCTCTACTGTAATGGAGTTGGTATAAAGACATGTTGAAATACTAGATAACAGTTTGATTAGCCTAGATAGCTAATAGAAAGAGTGATACTTAGTTCTTGCCACTGCCGTTAGTTATCTTTATAAGGCTCTTTGTAATGCTTTTATACCTAGTCTCGATTAAGCCTTGTATCTTCGAGCTATATACTGGTCCAAGCGAAATCTTATACCCTAACTCTTTAACAACGGCGACGGCTTCGCCTTTGTTCTCCAAACCTCCGTCTACCTTAGGCGTAGGAAGCAGCTATGCTAGTAAACAATGTATATCTTAATAAATCGGACAATGGATACGGAGTTAACCTTCTTTAAGGCTATAGCTTTTAAGTAGCTAGATACCTCACACCTTGCTTCTATAGTGGTAGTGTATCCTTAGTATGCTGGTATATACTGGACATTTAAGACCCACGTTATAAAGACGTCTGTTAGTTCCATTTATAGCTGTGTATTAATAAGGCGTTAAATAAATACCTTTGCGTATTAAAGATAAGCGCTTTGCTATTAGCGAATATCGGTGTATATATTACTCTATTAGTAGAGGTTAGCAACTTGCCTATAGATAGCTTCTTGTTGCAGGTATAGGACTTATCCTATACCGTTCTCTGTCACTACGGACTAAGCTATGCACTTAACGAGAAGCTAGTCCTTTAACCGAGCCTATCCTAAAGCTCGGGCCAGCCTACCCTGGAGCACGGGCCAGCTTACCCGCAAGCATGGCCCGCTTTACCCACAAGCGTGGCGTTCGCCACGCGGAAGCTTCTGCAAGGTTCCACGAGTTTCCACGAGTTTCTACGTGACTCCCTCGAAGCTCCCACGAGCCCCCATGAGGCTCCACAAACCTCTATAAGGTTCCATATGCTTCTAAGCCACGTAATCACTTACGCAATCACTTACGCGTCCTCTTCCTTGTATTACTAAGAGGATAAAGGTTTAACGGGTATAAGTAAAGGCTGAATCTCCCCTCTTCGTGTAACTAGTCTGTCCTGAAGCAAGCAAGCACACGAAATACACTCTTATTCCTCTTGAAGAGAAGTTCCTTATCCTTCCGTGTTTCTTTATAGAAACGACCTCCGAGATCGAAAGAGCCCTTATAAAGGGGTTGCTTCCTCTTTTCGATCAAACCACCACTTCCAACAGGTTATGAGCCCGGGCCGATATCTTTTCGCTTAAG
Source organism: Nigrospora sphaerica (assembly GCA_018287875.1). Lineage (NCBI taxonomy): Eukaryota > Fungi > Ascomycota > Sordariomycetes > Amphisphaeriales > Apiosporaceae > Nigrospora > Nigrospora sphaerica. Next base: position 31,133 of record JAGVVL010000014.1, read on the forward strand.
ATTACGCCCCTTAACCTCCCTCGTCGATTTCTTCCTCCTCTCTCGGCCGAAGCAACCTGGAAGCGACCCTAAGTCTTCCGAACCGCTTTATTCGTCTCGAAAGCCCTCGAAGCTTCCGGAAGCAACCTTAAGTCTTCCAAAGCCTTCTTCGATATTATCGAAGTCTTTAAGCCCTCGGACTCGCTTTAAGCGAATATTTCGGATAAGCTGCTTTTCGGCGTCCCGATTAGCATATAGCTGCCCCTTTATTCCTTAACCTTAGGAATTAAAGAGGTTATATTCGATACGAGGCATTTTTCGGTTCTCTTTAACCGAATAAGGGCTTATTTCGGCTACTCTCACGCCGGAAAAACAACATGGCCGACATTATTAAGTCGGTATCGGCATGTTTAATGCCGAAATCCCACCGACTATCCGGTTCTTCAAACTGGAACACATTTAAGTCCTCCTTACTGCTTTATTTTAAACTCTTAAAATTGAGCAGTTCTTCCTTAATACGGATAAGTATAAGGAGATTTCCGAGGAGCAGAAGACTCTAGCCTTACTTGTTATAAGGCAGAACCTTTTCGACGAGCCCCTTTCTTTAATCTTCGACGCTACGGATCCCCTTTCAGCACTAGAAACGTTAAGTGCTAGTTATGAGGGTACTGGTCCTGTTCTCCGGCAGCAGCTCTATATCGAGTTCCATTCTATTCGATACGAGCATTATAACTCGTTAACCGAGTTTATCTCTTCGTTTAAGACCTATGCGAAGAAACTAGCGAATGTCGGAGCGAAGATAGACGATATAGACTTAAAGACGGTCTTTATAGCCGCTTTATCGTCTACTTACCCTATATGGGCTGACCGGCAACGCTCCGCTTTACGAAGTAAGGAGCCGCCGTCTTTAGATTCGCTAATTAACGATATTCTCGACGAATCTAAGGCTTCCTCAGATACTTCAATGGGGAACTCTTCGTTTTATACGAAGAATAACCGTTCTAAACCCCCTAACTCGAAAGAGGGCCAAAAATCTAATAACGGGAAGAACGGAAAAGGGTTGAATAACGGGAATTCAAACCCTAAGAACCCTAACTTTAAGGGTTCTAAGCGGAATTCTAAGGGTTCTAAGCCGAATCCTAAGAAACCGCAGGAAAAAAGTCGTCCTAACGACTCCGATTCCAACTCAGATTCCGAATCCGGAAAACAGTCCGAGTCGTTTTATAGTTACTCTTATTCAAGTAGTGACTTTAACGGCGTACCGAAGGACTGGTGGCTCTACGATACGGGCTCTACACAGCATATATCGAACGATAAGTCCTACTTTAAAGACTTAACTTACTGTTCCGACTTAAACCCCGTTATTACTGGAGCCGGCTTTATAAAGCCAGTAGGAAAGGGAACCGTTACCCTTCCTATAAAGAAAAAGAGCGACATTTTCTACCTTACTCTCGAGAACACGCTCTATATCCCGGATTTCCCGATTAATCTTATCTCCGGATTAAACCACTATAAGTCCGGCGGAAAGATAAGCGGAACGGAACTTCTCTCTTCAAAAGGCGTCGTTATAGCCACGTTAAACCCCTTAAAGCGTGGTTTCTTTCTCGACGTCGCCTATAAGCCGGAACCGAATTTCGCTTATATCACAGCGAAAACCGCGCTTAAAAAAGACCTAATAGGCCAAAAGAACGGTCTTAAAAGCCTAAAATCCAAAGACTTACCGCCGAAACTACCTGGGACCCGGACCTCAGCCACGGTACCCGAGAACGGCTCTTTAAAGTCTTTTAAGTCCGATATCTCAACGGATTTAACTCTGATTTCGACGGAGTCAACGGCTTTAAGGTCTACTTTACCTGGACTTTTCTATAGTTCAGTCGAAAGCCCCATCAAGAATCCATGGAGCTTCATATCGGAGATTCCAAGTCTCTCCTACTATACGGACACCGAATTATGGCATAAACGCCTCGGTCATCCAAGTTTCGACGCCTTAGTTAAGGCTTCAAAGTCTACAAAGGCATAGACCCTCGAAACTTAATAAACAGGACCTGAACTGCGAGGCCTGCTTATTAGGAAAGTTTACCCGACAACAAGGAAAGTCAACAGAAATCGAGCAACTTTTCCCTTAAACCGGATCTGCTTAGATACGGTTAAAATCACTCCTACGAGTTATTCGGGTTACAACTACATTATCGTCTACACCGACGACTTTACGTCCTTTCGCTTTATAGACTTTACTAAGTCTAAGGACGAGGTGTTTGAGACGGTTAAAAACCGTTTAGAACACTTAAAACAGCAGTTTAAATCGTATCCTTCTCTTATAAGGATCGATAACGGGACCGAATTTAACCCCGTTCAGCTCGAAAAATTCCTAAAGACTAAAGGAGTTATTTACGAGCCCTCGAACCGCTACACACCCGAACAAAACGGCATAGCGGAAAGATCTAATCGAGTTATACTCGATAAAGGTCGTACGGCAATACTAGACGCGAAAATCCCTAAATACCTATGGGAATTCGTCCTACAGTCTATAGTAAAGGTTATCAACCTTACGCCGACCTCGAAAAAGAATATAACTCCTTATCAGGAGTTCTACGACTATTTCTATCCTAATCAGGATAATACTCCCGATTTATCCTTCTTACATATTATCGGAACTCCGGTATACACCTATAAACCAAAGGAACTATTAGTTCAGTCCGATAAATTCGCATCTAAGGCTGAAAAAGGGATTCTACTCGGGTATAAGGGAAACTCGATTTATATCGTCTATATCCCTAGCCGGCCCTTTAAAAAGCGTGTTTTTCCGACCTCCCACCTTCGAGTTCTATCCGAAGACGAAGAAAATACGGAAATAGGGGTAGACTACACTCCTTCGGCCACGCTATCTGGAAACAGCACTCGGGACGAGATTTCCGATATTATCTCCGTCTCTAGTGCAAATTCCGGCCCTATTCCAAACTCGAAGGGTATCATAAACCGTCCGAAGACGTCTATCGAGGTTGTTTTACCCAATAACCTCTCCGAAAGCGAAAAGTCGACTTATAAGCGTTTCGATAACGCTTTTCCAACCGCTACCCTTTATAAAGAGCCCCGCTCCTTAAAGGAAGCCCTTCAGTCTAAGGATAAAGAAGAGTGGCTATCTGCAGTTCACACCGAACTAAAGGAAATCATAAAGAAAGGACTCTTAAAGCGGTTGATCGAGCTAAAGTTAAGAGAGAAGGACGCTCTCCTTTATCTCTAAAATGGGTCTTCAAGTTAAAGACCGACGTGACCGGAAAACCGGTTAAATACAAAGCTCGGCTAGTCGTTAGAGGCTTCGAACAGCAGTACGGCCTTGACTATTTCGAAACATTCGCTTCCGAACAAAACCAGCCACATGGCGAGTTTTACTCGCCTTAGCCGCCTACTACAACTGGGAAATCGAACAGATCGATATAGTCTCCGCGTTCTTAAACGGAGAACTACTAGAAGACGTTTATATTGAGCCTATCGAAGGCCTAGACGATCTTCTACTCGAAAACCCGGAGTTAAACACCTTTGGGTGGAAATTCGACGGTATCAGTTATTTAAGCTTTTTAAAGCTTTATACGGACTAAAACAGAGTCCTAGGCAGTGGCAACTAAAGGTTAAAAAGGCCTTATCTACCTTAGGCTTTAAACCTCTAATCTCGGACGAGTCCACGTATTATAACGATGAACTCCGGATGTTTATCGTTTCTTATGTTGACGATTTCCTTATATTCGGTCCGTTATTAACGGATATTAACCGAATAAAGAAAGAGATAGGAAAACACTTTGAGGTTAAGGACTTAGGTCCTATTTCCTACTTTCTCGGCGTTCAGGTTACCCTGAGACCGAGAGAAGCGACTTATAAAGATAAACCAGTCGACATATATACGGCAAATCCTTGAAACCTCGAACTTATACGAGATAACGCCGTCCGATGTTCCTCTCTCTCCGAGCCTTCCGAAGAATATCGATTACACCGCTCTCAAAGACGAAAAATCGAATTCGGACACTATAAAGGAATATCAGCAGCTAATCGGCCGTCTAATGTATGCCATGACGCAGACTAGGCCCGATATCTGCTACGCTGTGGGATTTCTAGCTCGATTTATGCAGAACCCCAATAAACAGCTCTTGAAAGCCGTTAAAGGTGTCTTTAAGTACCTAAAACGGACTGCAGACTACTCTATAGTCTATAAGGGCGACACTAAGCCTACATTAGTGGGCTATTCCGATTCGGATTACGGCGGCGACTACGAGACTCGAAAGTCTACTTCGGCTACCTCTTTACCTGAATAACGGTCCTATAAGCTGGAAATCGAAAAAGCAGTCTACTATAGCCTTATCGACCACCGAAGCCGAGTTTAACGGGTTAGAACAGGCCACCCGTGAGTCTATATGGCTTAAAAACCTCTTATTCGAGTTAGGGGTTAAAACGGCTTCGATTCCGATAAAAGGGGACAATACTTCGGCTATAAACTTAGCTTATAACCCCGAATATCACCAGCGTACCAAGCACACCGCTATACGCTACTATTTCGTCCGGCAAGAAGTCGAAAACGAGAATATATCGGTCGAATACATCTCGACTAACGACATGCCCGCCGATGGCTTAACTAAGCCACTTCCGAAAGAGAAATTCAGTAGGTTCTTAAGCCTACTAAACTTACGCCCTTAAGCACGCCTATTATCGTGTATTTTAACGGTATAGGTTAAGAGAGGGGGTGTTGCAGGTATAGGACTTATCCTATACCGTTCTCTGTCACTACGGACTAAGCTATGCACTTAACGAGAAGCTAGTCCTTTAACCGAGCCTATCCTAAAGCTCGGGCCAGCCTACCCTGGAGCACGGGCCAGCTTACCCGCAAGCATGGCCCGCTTTGCCCACAAGCGTGGCGTTCGCCACGCGGAAGCTTCTGCAAGGTTCCACGAGTTTCACGAGTTTCTACGTGACTCCCTGAAGCTCCCACGAGCCCCCATGAGGCTCCACAAACCTCTATAAGGTTCCATATGCTTCTAAGCCACGTAATCACTTACGCAATCACTTACGCGTCCTCTTCCTTGTATTACTAAGAGGATAAAGGTTTAACGGGTATAAGTAAAGGCTGAATCTCCCCTCTTCGTGTAACTAGTCTGTCCTGAAGCAAGCAAGCACACGAAATACACTCTTGTTCCTCTTGAAGAGAAGTTCCTTATCCTTCCGTGTTTCTTTATAGAAACGACCTCCAAGATCGAAAGAGCCCTTATAAAGGGGTTGCTTCCTCTTTTCGATCAAACCACCACTTCCAACACTTCTTGTCCTTTATACCCAAGGTCCTGGTATACTTAATAAAAGATCTCTCTTTGCTGATTAAACGTTTCTACTACTTATTGCGGGGGTAGCTTGCTTGTTGACTTCTTACAAAGCATGCCTTCTTATAGAAAGAATTAAGCAACATCCAATTTAAACTGTGTGGCTATTCTCTTAAGGTTAGGTGTGGACGTGTCTTATAGTCTGTCCGGTATCTTAAGGGTATCAAGGTAATATCTAGTCTTATCAATCCTTTTCCATTGAAGGTTCTATTAATTAAGATGAATAGTAGTGATCTTAATATTCACAAAGTCTTTAATATCACCTTTAGCCTCATTGTTGACGTTGTCGGATAGTTCTTGCCTTATATAAGAGTGCGTCCGTAATATAGTTCTGCTTACCTGGAATATGCTGTAATTCGAAAGCAAACAGCTTAATATACGCGAGCTATCTTGTTAACGGTGCCAACAATAACAGGTTCATTTAATAATCGTTTAGCTAGTCGCGTAGGATCCTGGCGTCAGTTTAAAAAAGAAACTTTATATTAAATAGGTAGAGTCTTAAGGGCTTTAGCGCTTTAACAATGGCTAAGCACTCTTACTTACTGGAGTTATACTTGCTTTCAGCTTTATTCTAGTATCCTAACTCGAAACGAATTGGCTTATACTAGCTATTAATAACTTAGCCGAGCTCTACACCCTAACTAATACTGGAGGTGTCTGTCTTAGGTAGAACTTATATATGCTGTACTCTGGTTTAATAAATGCTGCAATATCTACTACTTCGTTCTTAAGTATATTAAGTGCTTTATCTTAATCAGTCCCTAGTTAAAGGATGTGTCCTTCTATAATAGTCTTATTAATGGCTTTGCTTTAGCAATGTAGTGGACAATCTATACCTGAAAGGATCCAGAAAGTCTAAGGAAACTGCGGACTTCTACAACGTTTCTGTAAGCTGTCTATTCCTTAATCTTAATAACCTTTCTCTCTGGCAGCCGGCGACTATTGGAGCCACAGATATAGCTCACGACCTCGATCTACCTTTAGCACCATTAAGACTTAGAACTATTAATAAAGACGCCTGCTAGTTCTATATTAAATAACACAGTATCTGTAACGGAATGATACGAATCGAACGAGGTGACTATGTGCACGCAATTCCAATGACTGGCTGGCTGTATTGACTTCAATCTGGCCGTCCCTCCGTTTGCGGGCGCGGCCAGATTCTGCATAAGGGCGCCCCGGATTAACGTGGCGCCGCTCCGCCGTTTCGGCGACCGCCCTGGCGCTTGCTTCCCGCCGGCGCGCCGACGCACCGCCGATCCGCCCGCCCGGCCCCTTTACAATGCCCCCCAATTCCTGGGCCCGGTCTCCGGCGCCCGTGGAATTCCTATCGGTGGAGCGGTCTCGGGTGCGCCGCGCCGCGTGGGTCCTTGGCCCGCCACCTTGTGGTCGCCGCCCTTCGTGGGGTTGTCCTATGCGCTCGTTATGTCTGCTGGCCCGCCCGTCGGCGGCCGGTCGTTGCCTGGGCGGCGCTGCCCCGCGCTGCGTGTTTGTCTCCAGTCGCGCTCTCTGTCGCGGCGGCCTCGCCGCCTCGCCGCCTCGCTGCCTCGCTGCCCGTGTTGCTGCCTGGGGCGCCGAGGGCTCGGCTTTGTTTGTAGCTCCGTACTCCATACCAACTCCTGGGTCGGCGCCTGGTTGCAGCTTTCCTTTGTTCCCGTTCCTTGTGGCAGGCGACCTCTCCATTCCCCGTACGTCTCGTGTTTCGTGACGCTCTCTGTTCCTCATCCATTCGTTCTTCGACTGTTCGCCGACAATGCTGTACCCGATCTACTCGCGCGAGGACGCGCTTAACCGCATTCGCGAGTGGGAGGTCCTCCCCGCCTGTCACTCTGTCTTTCGTTTTGGACACTCCGGCGGCCCTTTGTCCCGGAACGCCGACGACGATCTTGTCGTTTCCTTGTGCGTCCCGCATCCTGGTCGGCGCTCTATCGGGCCTCGCTCGGCTGCCTCGGGCGTTGCTAACCCTCCCCTCTAGCCCCAATGCCTTTTGTTGCAACAGTGTCACGACCGGCGCTGTTGATCCCTCTCTGAACTGTGAGGGTGCCGGCAAGTGCGGGATCTGCGCCATTGATCATCGCAAATGTGTCGCCGTTTGTGTTGCCCTTTGCCCGCGACTGTGTTGCGATGGCTGACGCGTTTAGATTCCCGAGGAATTGGTCGGTGCCGGCCGCGTCCTCACCGCTGGCATCGCCCATCTTCGCGTCCTTCAATACCGCGGTACCCACATGGGCCAGGTGGGCAGTTCCAATTGGAACTGGCGATACGTCCAAGCCTATGGGTCGCTCAAGACGGTCTACCACGAGGCGGCGATGGCTTTCCGCCTATGCTGCAATGAGGAGGACATTGCCGTCTTCCAGGAGCGCAAGGAACAGAAAAAGCGCGAAGCCGCCAACTCCCTCGCCGTTGTTGAGGCGCAGAGCCAGCGCCGGTTCGTCCAATTACAAACGGACATCCTCGCCGTGAGTTTCCCCTCCTTTCGCCGCCGCGTCGGCGTACTGGTTCTAATCGTGTTCCGGTAGGGCGCCCATGGCCAACGGGAGCCTGTCAGTGCTGAGGAGTACCAGCGGCGATACACCCTCGCCCTTCCTGTCGGCGATCGCAGTGCCGATAGCCTGTCCCGCCTTATCGCGCACTGCGAGGAACTTTATCGCCTAACCGTCGACAACTACGACGACAAGCTGTACCGCTGGGCGCCTGGATACCATTTTCTCGCGGGCGAGGCCACATCGGATATCGATTGGCAGCGTCGGTTCAAACGATCGCAGAAAAAAGGTGCTGCGAGGGTTGATTCGTGGTTTGGTGTCAACCACGCCCGGCGGGAGAAACATGGTAAGAGCCGCGTTGCTCGAGCAGGTCCCGCCGCCCCTGGTCGCCGTACCCCGGTGAGTCCTCCCCGTCTTCGTTTTGACGCGACCGGTCCTTAGTTAACACTTCCGGTAGGGTAGCAAGGCGTCTGTCCGCCGATCCCATTCCGACGCACGAGTCGACTCCGCCGGGCCTTCGTCGCCCTTCACGCCAGTCCCCGCCGCGATGCCTGGCGATGAATCGCCTTCCGACGACGAGGACTCTGACGACGACGCCTCGAGCCTGGGTGCGGACACTGACGACGATGGCGAGTACGTCCAGTCGCCGTCCGGTCGCAGCTCTCCTTCCGGCTCCAGTGCCCGTCCTGGCCCCTCCGGCCGGGGTGGCTCGGGCGCGCCTGCGCTAGAGGATCGCGACCTGCTGTCCTCTGCTGCGTCCCTGTCGGACGCGCCGATGTCCTCTGCGCCGGCCTCTCGGGTCCAGCGCTCCACTCGTGCTGCGACACCCTGGCCCTCCAGCCCTGCCTCCGGCGTCCGCTCTGCTAGCGGTGCTCCCTCCGCTAGCGGCGCCTCCTCGATGGTGGAGTGGCGGGCCGAGCGGCGGATCCATCTCACGATGATCTCCAATACCTGTCCTCTGCCTGAGAAGCCTTGGTCCGCGGAGGAGTATCGCGACTGCGTCGCCGCGCGCTTGGAACTGTGGCATAAGTTCGACCAGGTCCCCACGACCGTCGCCGAGCCACCTCATTCGTCCGCTCGTGACCAGAAACTCATTGAGTTTCGCGATTTGGTTCCCCCCGCCCTTCCGAGGTTGGAGGCCACCATAATCCTGTCGCAATGTACGACGTTTACCATACTGCCCGACGCGGTTTCGAGACCTGGCTTCGACGTCTACACCCTTGCCTTCGTCCGGCGGCTCGCTGCCGTCCCCTCTCGTCGCCGGCGAACGGCCAGCGTACTTACAGCGCCTCTCCGGGCTATGGCAAGGCGAGTACGACCCGTTCGCTTCGCCTAAGCGGGTAAACTTCAGCATGCCCGGCGACGGCGGTCGCGACGTTTCCTCGCTGGACAGTAGCCGCTCTGGTTCCGATGTCGTGGACGGTCTGGACTCGTGCGGCCCTTCCTCTCCCTTGAGCGCGGTCGCCGACCCAGATGCGTCCGACGGCGGCAACGCCCTGTCCGTTGGCTCCGACACCGGCGGTGACCGCTCCCCTAGCCCTGATGGCGATGTTGACATGGTCTCGGGGGCACTGACGCGTCGGCGCAAATGCCGCCACCCGCGCAAGCTCTTGCCCCGACCGGCCCGTCCGTGGACCCACACTGGACTGCCGAGCAATGGGCGCTCGCCCGCCGACGGGCCATGAACCGCATCCTCGAGCTGTATCCTGACCCCGCTCCCCTGTCAGCGTTACCGCCTTCCGGGACGTCCTTTGGGCCCGGCACTTCAGTCTCCACTCGGCGAACCGCGAGATAGACACGGCTATGCGCTGGGATTCCCATCCCGCGCCGCCTAGTGTTCAGCACACGCGAGACACTGAGAACCTCGACGTGGCCACCATCACGCTCTCGGCGACGGCTGACGTCCTTGGTTGTGCTCCCCGAGCTGGCCATCTCTCTCTGGCTCGGCTTGCCCAGGCCGGCGGACGATCGCATGTCCTGCGCCGCTTCCCGATCGACGCTACCCGCCCCGATCCCATTGGAGCTGGGTACACACCCCGGTACGTCTCCGAGATCGTGACTAGCCTTCCGGCGGCGGCTCCTCCCCCTGCCGTTTAAGGACTGGTCCCCGGCCGCAATGGAGGAGTACTACAACAGCGCCTTCTCGTCACTCGGCTTGCGACGGATCAACGTCCTCGGTGGCATCGCTCCGCCCGCCGTCTCGCCGTCCTCGTCGACCCGAGGTGCCAAACGTCGCCGCTCTGCCGCCGACGACGCGGCTCACGGTCCCTCGGCTGGACCCCCTCCTTCGCGACGCCTTCGCCCGTCTCGCCGCTAGGTCGCCCTGACGCGTCACCTAGTTTGCCGTCCCCTCATCCGCTGCGTCCTGCGCTTTGGCGGATCCTCGTCGCCCGTACGCCGCCTAGCGGACCTCCTGCGTCCTACTCTGCATGCCGCGTGCGACCTTCCACAGCAATTGCATGGCTTAGCTCCGTGTACTTCTAGGCCCTGGCCTCGTTAATTGATCTGCTGCGCTTCGCGCCCCGCCACTCCGTGATTTCCTGTGCTCGGAGGGCGATCGTCGTCCCATTTACGGTGGGACCGCCGCTTACGATAGCGTGCCACGATCTTCGGCGCGTTCTCCAGGTTCGCCTCTGGCTCCCAGGTGTTATATTCCACCGGCCAGCCCATCCATTTCACGAGGTACTCCGCCCCTCGGGCGGTCGTCCTGTGTCGGAGGATATCCTCGACCTCCCACTCCTCTTGGTCCTCCACCAGTCCTGGGAGTGCCTCATGGTCCCCGGAGGCCTTGCCAGTCCATGGCTCCAACGATGACACTGGGAACACGTCGTGTATCCGTTCGTACTGCGAGGGCAGGGCGACCCTGTAGGCCACCTTACCAATCCTCTCCGTGACCTTTACCCGAATGTACGTCGGGGCGAGCTTCGCACCGCACTTAAATCGGAACCGCTTCGTCGAGAGGCCTACCCACTGACCTGGTTGGAACTCTTGGTCCTGGTGCCTTCGGTCGTAGCCCTTTTGTTGGGCTTTCACTGCGACGTCCCAGTGTTCTCTCATACGCGCGCGGACCTCTCGGCTCTTCTGTAGCCGTTCTAACACGCCCGCGCTCCGAAAGCGTTCTGCTTGGGGGCGAACTCCGTCATCCTCGGGTGAAATCCATACAGCGCCTCAAACGGTGACACCCCGATGGAGTCGTGGCGGCGGTTATTATAGGCGAACTCGGCTTCGTGTAGCCCGGATGCCCATGTCGCCTCGTCGCAACACGTGCGTAACCACTTCTCTAGTGTTTGGTGCGTTCTCTCTGTCTGCCCGTCCGTTTGGGGATGGTACGCCGTGCTCAGCCGGCGTTTCGTTGCCCTTGCCTCGCACCACTCTTGCCAGAACCGGCTCGTGAGTAGGGAGTCCCTATCGCTCACAATCCCGAGGGGCGTCCCGTACCGGCATTCCACTTCCTTATACAGGATATGGGCTAACTCTGCCGCAGTTAGGGTTTTCCTCGTGGGTAGGAACAGTGCCATCTTCGTGAATCGGTCCACGATGACTAACACGGCGTCGCAGGCGTCGCCCTCGGGTCGGCAGCTGATCGGCAGCCCAGTGATGAAGTCCATGCTAATCTCTTGCCAGGGTCCCTCGGGTAGCGGTAGGGATTGGAGTAGGCCGTACGGTTTGTGCCTTGGTCTCCTTGCTCCCTGGCACTCCTGGCATGACTCTGCGTACTGTCGCACCTCCTCGGCGATCGCGGGCCAGTGGAACTTCCTCGTGAGCAGCTCTAAGGTCTTATTCGCGCCTAGGTGTCCCGCCCTGGGGTCATCGTGGTGTTGGTGGAGTAGTTGGGCCCTTAACGCTCCCTCATTAGGGATGACTAGCCTTCCTTTAAATCGGAGGGCTCCTTCCTCGTCTAGGTGGTACCCCGCAGCTTGGCCTTGCCGCGCCTTCTCCATTCGTTCCGCGATGTCCCGGTCCTGGGGTTGTAGCCCCCGAATGAGCTGGTAGAACGCCTCAGTGGGCTTATCCGCCCAAGTGGTCTCGTTTCTTGCCACGCTTCGAGCCACTGCTCTCGGGAGCACCTGTCCCCCCACCGGCCTCGTCGATCACTGCTCGGCGCCTCGTCGTGGGTGGCCCTCCTGGCCTTGTGCCCGGGTTACCGGGGCAAGGACCGCGTCCCCCCTGGCCACCCGCCGACCTTTTGTCTGTGTGCGTCACCATCGCCCGCACCGCCCCCACGTACGTCGCGGTCCCGACGTTTCTCGTGGTGCTGATCCTTGCCACCTGGTGTCGGACCTCGGCCGGCAGCTGGTCGACGAGTGCCAGTTTCATTGCTAGTGACGGAATCACGTCGTGGTAGCTGATCTCCCCAGCCATGTAGTCTGGTCGCCGCGATAGCGGATCCGCCGGGTTCGTGGCCCCTTCCGATATTCCATATCGAAGTCAAAATGCGAGAGCCTGTACACCCATCTTGCGAGGCGGCCTCGTAAGTCTCTCGCCGGTGCTTCCACGACCCCTTTCAGTGCCTGGTGGTCGGTCCAGACCGTGAACTTGGCGCTCAGCCCCTCAAGGTAGTGTCTCCAATGCTCGAGTGATTCGACAATCGCTAGCAGTTCCTTTTGGCCCGTGGCCCAGTTCAGCTCGGGCGCCGTGAGTTTCCGCGACCAGTAGGCGACTGGCCTCCACTCGCCACCTCCTTGTTTCTGTGATAGGATGCCTGAGACTGCCCTATCACTCGCGTCTGTCTCGACCCTGCTAGTTTTCTCCGGGTCCCAGTGTCGGAGCACCGTCGCCGAAGTGAACGCGTGCTTTAGCTCTTCGAACGCCTTCTGTGCGTCCAGGGGCCACTGGAACGGGCCCTTCTTCCGGCCGGCCTCCATGCCTTTCAGTAGCGCCGTAATCGGTGCCGTGATATGCGAGTACTTCGCAATGAACTTCCTATAGAAGTTGGTGAACCCTAGGAACACTTGGATGTCCCGGTACGACTCAGGAGGCTGCCATTCCTGCACGGCTATCACTCGTTTCGGGTCCATCTTTAAGCCTACTCGGCCGACCACGAATCCTAGGAACTCGATTTCCTCTTTAAAGAATTCGCACTTCGAGATCTTCGCAAATAGCTCGTGCTCCTTCAGCCGTTCGCACACCATTCGGAGATGCGTCGCGTGTTCCTTCGCGTCCTGCGAGTAGATGACGATGTCGTCGAGGTAAACCACGCAAATGGTGTCAATGAGCCCTGCTAATGCCTTCTGCATATAGGCCTGAAACGTGGCGGGCGCGTTCGTGAGCCCCATGGCCATCACGTTATACTCGAAGTGGCCGTACTTCGTTCGGAACGCGGTCTTCCAGCGGTCGCCCTCTGCGATTGCGAGGCGAAAATAGGCGTCTCGTAAATCCATCTTCGAGAACACCTTCGCCGACCCCAGCTGATCCATCAGCTCGCTAATTAGCGGAAGCGGATATCGGTTCTTTACCGTGACCTTATTTAGGCCCCGGTAATCGACGCATAGTCGTAGACTGCCGTCCTTTTTTGGCACGAATAGCACGGGTGCCCCCGCCGGGCTCGTGGAGTGCCTAATGCGACCGGTTTCCAACGCCTTCGCGAGGTACTCCTCGAGCTCCTTTCGTTGCGGTTCTGAGAGGGGATAGATAGGTCCGTGTGGAGGCTGTGCGCCGGGGATGAGGTCGATCGTGTGCGGTGTCTCTCCTAAAATAGGCGGCTCCGCGGCTGCGGACTCACTAAACACGACCTCGTACTCCTTTAAACAGGCTGGTAGCGCGACGGTCCCTATGGGCGGTTCGTCGTCAAGCCCCGGTATCGCCGACGCGTCACCTAACTCTAGCCTCGCTAGCTGGGCGATTAGCACCGGTTCGCCTTCGGTCGCTTCGCGGGCGAACTCCTCTGGCCCCACGAACTGCATCACTCTAAACGTGAACGTGTCTGGCTTTCGTGTGTCTAAGGTAATTCCCTCCCGCCCCATGCCCGGGCGGGACAGTAGCACCTGGGCCGCGTGCTTATCTCGGCGCACGACGAAGAACACCTGCGTGAACCTCCGTACCTGCCCTTGCACGTCTTGCATCTCTATCGCCGCTTCCACGGCGCCATAGCACCGTAGCGGCTGCCCGTCGACCCCTAAAAGTCGCGGCAGAGTTATGGGGACTTTCGTAACCCAACCCCTCGTGACGGCTCGATCCGCCGTCCGCTTTGCGATCACGTTGACCTCGGCCCCCGAATCCAGGTCGATCCGAATCGGCTTCTTCGCTCGGCCGAGTTCGTCGCATAACTGGCCCGTGGTGCGCATGGCCGCGCCTAGCACCCCTGTCGCGCGGTGTGTGTCCGCTGAGTCGTCTTGCGCTCCGTCCGGCTCAGCTACACATTTCCCGCCTCGCTCGCGCTCCAGTCGGAGTCGGATCGGTACTGGGGCGTCTCTTGCTTCACCTCTGCCGCCTGGATCCGCGCGCCGGCCGCTCGTGTAGCGCCGGTGTGCGCCGCCGGGGATTGCCTGCCCGGCGGCTTGGCCGTACAATCCCGCTGGATATGGCCCCCTCGCCGCATTTATAGCAACGGACGTACTTCGGGCGGGGTCTCCTCTCGGTGGCGCCTGGGCCGAACCCCCTCGACGAACCTTCGACGCTGGTTGCACCACCGCCTGGTTCACATACCCCTGTCGGGTCCCGCTAAACTCGTGCTCGGCCCGGGGTCGCTTCCTTCCTCCCGGAGTCCCGTCGCGTGTCCCTTCGCGATCCCTTCGCTGATAAGGGAGAGGATCTGCCATCGACGCTCCGCCTCGTGGGCGACCGCTTGGGCGTCGGTGATAGCAACGTTATCCCGAATGATGTCCATCCGTAGCCACGGTCGCAGCTTGAGTAGGAACTCGTGTGCGATGAGGGGCTGGCCTGCGATGCTCTCTCGAACCCGTCGCTGCCACGCGGACCACTCGTTATAGAACTGTGTCGGCGATTGGTCGGCCGTTTGCCGGATCCGTTGTAGCGCCGCCATTGACCTCTGCATATTCTGAGCCGGGTCGATGTGTTCCCGTCGAATGAACTTTAAGAAGTCTGCCCACTTGGCCTGCTCGCTGTATTTCCCTTGCGGGTATAGATCTTCGGCGTGGGTGCGCCACTCGCTTTGCAAGGCGTAGTCCACGTTGGTGAGGGCCCATTCGATATAGCGAGCATCCGTCTGGTCGGGTCGGCTCTCGTTTTGTTGTTCCACCGCCACGATCCAGCTTCGGATCTCCACGTGGGTCGAGGCCTCCTCTAGCTTCTTGCATGCGTAAGTCGGTGGCTTCTCGTACGTGCGCGGTTCTCCGCTCGTGCTCCGACTGGGCGGCGTTAGTCCTTGACCCCGTTGGCGGTCGGCTCGGTCCGCCGTCATCATCTCGATCATCTTCTGCTGTGTCTTCAGCAGCGCGCGGAGAAGGTCGTTCTCCCGCGTGGCGACCCGGAACAGATCGGACTCCGAGGGGTTGACATGTCGGGTCCCGGCGTTGGGCTTGGATCCGTTTCGCCGGATGGTCGCGGTTCGTCCGCGCCCGTGGGCCCTTCGTCCATTGGGAACGGGCGCCCTCCACCGTGCCCGCTCCGGTAGTCAGGGCGCCGGGGATCGCCGCGTTGCTCGGCGCGGCTGGCTCGTTGGCTCCTAACCCTAAGTTGGGGTGAGAGCTTGCTTGACCGGGCGTCGAGCTGTCGGGGCGCGATCGGGTAGCGGGTGCCATAGCCGGCTCGTTCTCGTGGTGTAGAGATTGAAGAATTGTAACGGAATGATACGAATCGAACGAGGTGACTATGTGCACGCAATTCCAATGACTGGCTGGCTGTATTGACTTCAATCTGGCCGTCCCTCCGTTTGCGGGCGCGGCCAGATTCTGCATAAGGGCGCCCCGGATTAACGTGGCGCCGCTCCGCCGTTTCGGCGACCGCCCTGGCGCTTGCTTCCCGCCGGCGCGCCGACGCACCGCCGATCCGCCCGCCCGGCCCCTTTACAGCTCGGCTATTGCTAAACACATACTTTATAATAGTCACTCAATCTCTATTAAGAGGGTTGTTAATGAGGACCTCATTAAGCTTAGAAGGTTTATTAATTAAGGGAGCGTCTTTAATACCAACTATTGTTCTTATCTCGTTAGCGTTATAAGTGTAAGTAAGAGAAATAGCTAATATAAGGGGGTTATCTAGCTAATTAAAAAACTTAACGATATTAATGGAACATATAGCGTTAGCACGTCTTTAATTAAACTGTACGCTTTATAAAGTCTTTAACTTTCAATGTCTCGTAGAAATCTCCAGACTTAGTGTGTTTTAAGGGTTTAAGGGTCCCTTAAAGCTTAAAATAGCCTTATAGCAAATAAAAGAAATCTTAAGTGTGGAGGAGTGTAGCCTACCTTAGTTTATAACTTAACTTAGCATATTTAAAAAGCGCTTAATAGTTAAGGATATGTTTTAACGCTTTTAAGAGGCCCCGCGGCGTAAAACACCGCGGTCTATATGGCGCTGTAGGGTGGTTCTAGATACTCCATGTCTGATAGCCGCGCCTGGCATAGATAGGCCATTTCGGTGGGCTCTAGCGGCTGCACGCAGCTTCTTTTCGTGGTCGGACAACATGTTATAAGATGCGCAATTAAAAGAGGAGTAGAATAGTATATTGTCGCAATATGAGGCTATTCACGTGGCTTAGCCTCTCCTGTCAGGTCACGTGGCTCCTCTTCACATGCCAGGATTCACATGGTGACAGGGGTCCTGAGCTACTATATGTACTACTGCACCTACAGACAGATTTCCTTTGTTTCCTTCTAAGGGATAACTTGAACCTCGCTTTCCACGATCTCTGCAGTGCGACATATATTCTATTTACTTTTACGAGCGCTGGTTACCGTGCTATTTATTAGTGACTATGTTAGAGTTGTTGAGGTTGGTGATACTTTTTAGGTGGCCCATTAAGGGGGTGGCCCGAGTAGAGGCGGTCTAACTTATATAGCCGCACTAAAATAAGAATTAAAATTCTCCACGATATAATAAGAATTAAAGAAATAAAGAGAGTATTGCTATAATCTATAGGTAGTTAAATCTTAGTATATCGTATTAATTTAATAATTTTTTAAAGTGGGAGAATTTTCATTTGTTTACATTAGAAACTTAGTTTAGGTGGCTATTTTACTGTGGTGGCTGTTTTGCTAGGAGGACCGGCTGGTACATGCCTATCCTTATGGATAACGGTATGTGAGGCGTCTGGTTTGTAGTGGCCATGGCAGGTGACTGTTGCCCGTGGGAATTTTCCGTGCTATGTATGCCGCGCTATATGGCGCGGTAGGGGGGGGGCGGGCTAGCATACTTAACACGGTCAGATTCATCGTCGCGGGGGCTAGGGGCAGCATGATGACCGCGTCGGTGCTCGCTTCTGGGGCGGTTCGTTGGCAATTTCATCAGGGTCCGTACCTGTGATTGTGGCGGGCTTAATGAGTTCGCTTAGATAGCATTGAGGCGGCAACACAAGGTCGGGAACCCCGGTAGCGCCACATTTCTGTGCGTCTAGCACGACAGAAGGCCATGGGCGGGCGAGGCGGCAAAGCCGGCGTCGCGTGCTTAATATCCATGGCGCCTTGTCCTAGGCTAAACGTCGTTCCTTGCGCGACGGGCACGTCGCGGGCCAGATTCGAGACACTGTAAGGCATGGGCCTGTTCCCCTTTTGACTGTCTTATGAACTATGGTGTCCGGCCCAGGCTGTCAGGCCATCTGTTTGGACAAAGCCGTGGGGTGACATCAGCGGCCAACGTTTTTGTCACCTGGAGAAAAGGCACTAGGATGAGATGGTATCTTCAATACTCATCGTCGAAAACTCTACGAAACCTGCCATGGAAATCGGAGAATCGCTTCTCGACAGCCTACTCAGATCGGTCCTTGATGCCTTCCTCGATACTTTGTAGTATGTGTAACCGCATTGTCATTTTGGAACGAAATGGATAGGAAGTGGTCTCGTGAGTAACGGCATCGGCAGGCCGTCGGCGTCGACATCGGCTTCGGGTTGGACGAAATTCCAGACGGCGCGGACCGAGAAAAAGGTAAGCGCATCGGTTTGTCGCCGCGGCTCGGGAGATGGGCCATGGGCCTTGGTGCTTTGTGGAGGCCATTGAAGCGGAAGCGCACAACTTGGGGTGCTCTGGAGTAACCTGTATACCGTCAGTTTTTATGAGTGATTGTACCGTATCGTCTGATAGCGCGTCCTGTGGTAGGAAAGGGTGGGAATGGATAGCCGAGAGATTGATGAACAAAACAACGAGGCATAGAACAGAGGTAACCAAAACACGCAGCATTCTTGTCACTAGAGCCCGGCGGAAACCAAGGCGCCTATTTATTCGCGAATAGCCACGCTGGCTGGGTCGCGACGAGCCATACGCCATGGAATTGACTGCGTGGCTGGCAACAAGCACTCTGCTAGGCGCCTGAAAGGGGCTGTGCATAGAGCTGCATACATCTCAGTTGGCTGCAAAATGTGTTCGTATCAGCGCTCACCGGAAGGCAGATTTTGGTCAGCCTCGGAGGCGCCAGGGAGGCTGTGCAGCCGCGACCCCGCACTTGACCAACAATACCGACCAAAGGGCTGACAGCAGTTCCTCGTCCCAATCGTCCCCCTCTCTCTCGGTTTGAGCTTGCATAACATGACTGCGATCCCTCCTACATTCCACGTTCTGTCTCCCTGAATACCATGGATTGGAACAGACTTCAACCGGAGACGAGTAATTGTTACGCTCGAATTACCTGCACAACATACCGACACCGTCCTATCATCAGATAATCGCTGCCGTCGCCATGCCCAACAGCCGTGATGGCCGTAAGAGTGTCCGCTTTAGCATAGGGTCCGAGCAGTTGAGCGGCTCGAGACGCAGCCGTTGGGATGATGAATGTGATTCTGGAATTGGCTCGTCGTCAAGTGAACAAACCTCCCAGAGACGAGGGAGATCTGATTGGGGTTAACAGCTGCAGACCGCCTCCACCAGAGCAACGACCCCGACGCTTTACGAGAGGCCTACGTCACCTTGCTTGCAGAAAACCAGAACCTCAAGGGCGCTATTTGCCAACATGAAGCATCTCTGAGCACATCCCATCGGGCGATCAAGCAACTGGAGGAACACGCGACCGGCCTTTTTACGCAGATAGAAGAACTCCAGGCCAAGAACAACGACTACAAAGTCGAAAGGGCGCGCCTAGCCACTAAGAGAGATGAACTCGAGGCCGAGAACAACTTATACAATGAAGAAAGGGCGCGCCTAGCTACCAAGAGAGCTGACCTCGAGGCCATGATCGACTCGAGGTCCTTCAACCTTGATAAGCTGACGTCCTCGGAGGATATGGTGGAAGTCCGGGGGTCCGTGTATGTGATCCTGGAGTCGCCTAGACTCTCTATGACGTGCCACACTAGCGAATTGCCCGTTTGCTTAACAAGTAGCAGCATAGCTCTGGGTCCTTTGATAAACATCTTTCCGTTAAAGACCGTCGCATACGGTGCCTGTACCAGTTTAGAAATGTGATTGAGGGCCAGCTCAACACCTGTCCCGCGCTTCGGTCTGCGACGGATGGGAAAGCCATGCGTGAGAACTCGGTTCCTAACGAGTCCAGTCCAGCACCGACCATTAGATAAATCGGCTGGAGGATCCTCGTATGTCGTTTGGACCCAAATACCCCAGATAGTGTGCAAAATAAGGCGGGCTTTACTTTCCTTCCTGTCAATTCATATGAGGTGAGGAGTGCAGGCTGCACTAATCGGTTGACCCGGGTTTTGTCCTCGAATAGGGAGGTCACAACTGATCCAGGCCAGTTGCTGTGTGATCTCGGCTAGCGAAGCTTTCGTCCCGAAAGCTCTCGCCACTAGCTGCGATGCTTCCATACGAGCGTACAGCTTCGTATAATCGTAAAACTCGGCTAAAACTTAATTAGACGAGATATAAGAGGTAATGGTCTCTATACTTACTTGAATGTTCCGCGCTACGTTTATCTTCAACGAGGTCTTTTATTAGTTGACAGACCACCTCCCCTGTGAGCGGCCATGTCTCGCTCAAGTACTTGGCACAAGGAACTGCTTGCGCTTCTAGTGACGACCCAGTGAAGCAGAGGGCATTTGCGATGGCATTGCCCCGATCACCCTCGTATCCCTGCTGCGTAAGAAAGAAATGCGGATTCCATTCAACTCGGAATGTCACACCGTAAGTCATCGACGCGGCTCGGCGACTGACTTTCTGTGGGCTTGGTAGCTGACACATGACTTGTTGGCCTATGTCAGTCATGATGTCTGGGTCCGCTGGCGTGGTGAGGAAATGTTGACATAATTGGCTGCGAAGCCTCTGGTAGGCTTTTTCTTTAGAAATGAAATCGCCGTACATCCGTAAGCGTGCTCTAGCTTCAACCGTATCCTCATAATCTTCATTAGACGACCAGTCTACGCTGTTGTCATCACTGGGAAGATCACTCGGATGCACTGGGTGGGTTGCAGACTCGCTCATTTCCAGCCATTGTGACACCAGGTTCGCCTTGTCAGGATCAATGCCAATTCTCCTCGAAAAGGAGCGACTTTCAGATGAATGAGCTTCCTGAAATGCCGCGGCTATGTCTCTGGGAGACTTCAGGGTTAGATTGGATGACCAATTGATTGAGGATATCGACTTACCTTCTGTGCCTGTGGACAAAGACCATGACATTACGCTGGATTTGCTTGCTAGCCTGATGCCCAACGCTGAGGGAGAAATTCTGTAGCAGATTTGGCAAGGAGGCGAAAACTCGCTTCCATACCTGTTCATCTTCTGCAGTGTCCGTGGAGGTGTGGGCTGCGTGAGCTTGCTCGAGAGTTTGTGCAAAAAGGTCTTTGGCCAGTGCCGAGATGTAGTCCATGTCCCCTGGATTTGTTGCGTCCGAGTACTCCGTCCTGGTTTCCTCCTGGTCGTCATCATCATCATTATTTGCGTCATCCGAGGCGTGGTCGTGTGAATTTTGGCCGTGGTGCTGCGTTTGGATTTTCTCGCTATCAGTTGAAAGGGTTTGGTTGCTGCTAGATTCTCCGACCGAGAACGATTGTGGTTCGGAAACTTAACTTGCAGAATTTTCGCTGTTCAAATCAGTCTCACCACTAATCGAAGCCCGCTGGTCAGCTTCAGACGGAAATCGCTCTTCCTTGTTCTTCTGCGAAACGCTGTATGACTCGACCCAGTAGAAGTCGGAGAGTACAGCGGACGCGGTATTGGCAACGCCATCGCTGGAAGGCTCTGGCTCCGGAGCTTGTGACCACCGCCCCTCGCTTGCTGTGAAGGATACCTCCCTCTCAAGGGTGGGTTCGGTAAGGAACTTGGGCTTTTTGTGTCTACCAGTAGCACTCGAGTCGGTGGTCTGGGGCTTGCCGCGCTTCTCGTCAGAGCGGATCGGGATCCGCTCTACCACGTCGTTAAAGACGCGAGGCGAATGAGACACGATGCCGCCCGGTGGCTCCGCCTTGGCCCCGAGTCTTTCTCTATTGATATCCAGGCGCGCGCGTTTGTGCTCGTAGTCGGCGCGCCATTTTGTGGGCTGGTGTTCGAAGACTGTCAGCTTAGTGGGTAAGAGACTCACTAGCACTAGAGGAAGAATAAACATGAAGTACTAGTAACCACGAGTAGGAGCGCCTAGGGCCATGTACGACATTGGGTCTCGGATTTCGAGCTGAGTCAAGACTGCCCATTGAAGCAGGGACCCATTTCACCTGGAGTCAATATCGGCCGCGGAAGAGGCTTTTCTGTGGCACAGAACTCCAACGCCGTTAATTCGCGCGCTAGTCACCTTCAGGGTCTCTATGATCTGACCAAAGAATCCGTTGCATTGTTTGATTCAGACGACAAAAGAAGCTGGCTGGTTGATGGAGTCAGCGTGCTGCTTCACCTAGCTCGAGCATCTCTGAAGCGCGACGAAGACGATCCCATCACCCGCTCTTGGTATCAGTTCAAGATGAAGGAGTACAGTCACACCTCCCAACCCAGCGACAATCCCGCCTTTAGCATTCTAATGGACCCCACTAATCTTAAGGCACCATTGCACGACACTCCTACGGGATCTCCTGAAACATTTGGCCAGCGAGTTGAAAAGATTTGGTCCTTTCTCGAGATGGTAATGGACGACGAGAAACAAGCGAATGACGAACAACACGCTTGCACAGACCTCGAAGCCTTTGAATTCCGACATATTGCGACCGTCACCGGCCCTGTCTCTCGCTGCGCAATCCCGTTGCCGCCGGAAGGCCGTGCATCCATCGACCTCTGTCGAGAAGTCAATGCGGTGACCCTCGTTGGAAGTGGATTTGGGGAGCTCATTAAACCCAAACCCCTCGTACGACTCTGTCCTCCTTGGCAATGCGTGCCCAAGGGCATGGGCTACATTTGTGTCCAAACATGCCATCTTAGGCACATCATAGAGAACCGAACAGACAAAAAATATCGGGTCTGGGGTCGCATCGGAAACATCTACTGGAGGAAGCTCGAAATGGGCTTCGACGGAGGATGTGACTGCCGCATAGGGCCTAGTTGCAACTATGCCAGGAATCTTTAGGCGGTGGGCCAGTTTGCCGGTTTCAAACCCGGCCCGGTTGACAGAGGAAAGGAAAGCCTTCCTCCCGAGGGCGCAGTAATCTTTGGCGGTTATTCTTCTTTCTCCGAAAGCCGGCAACCCGACAGCCCCAACAGCCATGGCTTACTTGGATCAAGTTGTGGCTCAGCCACGATGGCAAACCGCGCCTCCCCAGCGACTGATTCTACATATTCCCCAAGTCTTGGCCTCTCCTCTTCCAGTGGAACATCTTTGCACGCAGAGTCTTCTCAACCTACCGAGACTGATTACCCGCAACTCACATACATTCCAGGGACAGCGCCAAACAAACGAATGCGAGTGGCGGGATGGCCAGAAGGTAGACTTCATCAACCACGTTCCTCTCTTCGCTTATACGGCCGACTAATATTCGCGTTTCAGCCAGAGATAGTGAGCCGCTCTTCAGCCGGAATCTCTCCCTACAGCCTGTGGAGGCAGATCCCAACGTTAGAATTGGCCACGTTGGAGGTGGTCATTCAGCACCCGGTAGGAAACCACAACATCCCCGAAACCGCGAAGAATTCAGCGTGGTAGTTATCTATGCGCTGAGGCTCGAGGCCGAGGCGTTCGGTGACATGTTCGACCAGCGCTGGGATACTTCGTTCGGCAAGGCCCCAAGGGACCCCAATGCCTACTCGACCGGCACCATTGGCGAGCATAACGTTGTGCTTGCCCACATGGCGGGTATGGGGAAGTCGAACGCCACGTCGGTCGCCGCTTACGTCCACTCCAGCTTCCCCAACATCAAGTTAGCCTTGGTTGTGGGCGTCTGCGG
Organism: Nigrospora sphaerica; assembly: GCA_018287875.1. Lineage (NCBI taxonomy): Eukaryota > Fungi > Ascomycota > Sordariomycetes > Amphisphaeriales > Apiosporaceae > Nigrospora > Nigrospora sphaerica. The sequence continues at coordinate 54,305 of JAGVVL010000014.1, forward strand.
CGTCGTGCCTCTGCCTCCGCGGAGGGAGGCCATCGTACTCGGAGACGTGATTATCAGCGACAGTGTCTTCCAGTATGACCTCGGCAGGAAGCACGGCCGGGATCGAGTCGTGCCGAAAAAAGAACTCCGGGAGTCGCTGAGGTTTCCCACGTGCCCGCAGCTCCGTCACCTCATGGCCAGGATGGACACGAGAAGCGAGCGGCAAAGGCTGGCCATGAGATTGGCACACTACACTAATGGAACCCCGCGGAACCCCGATATGGGCGCGCAATATCGAGAAGACGCAGGAGACGGGCCGGACCGCGGCCTTTTCCACACCGCGTACCGGCACGCGGATAGCGCCCAAACGTGCGCCGGATGCGGCTGCCACGGCACGGCGTCCCAACGCCAGCGACTGGGCCAAGGCAACCCGAAGCCGGCGGTGCACATTGGGCGGCTGGCCTCGGGGGACTCGGTCATCCGGTCAGCCGAGGACCGCGACGAGCTGGCCCAGGACGACGACATCATCGGCTTCGAGATGGAGGGCGCCGGCGTCTGGGATCACTTTCCCTGCCTCGTCATCAAGGAGGCCTGCGACTACGCCGATGCCCACAAGACGAAGGAGTGGCAAGGATACGCCGCCACTACGGCGGCGACGTGTGCCAAGGCCTTCTTGTTGCTGTACTGGGAGCCCACGCCTTATTTCGGATAGCTGTCTTTGGTCATGTATGCCTCGGTCAAAGGACAGGACTTCAACCGGAGTGCGAGATGAGGGCCATACGTCGTGCGGAACATTAGTCGTTGCGGTACCCCGGACAATCCTACGACTGGAGTTTCTCCCGACTGAACAATAGCAGCCTCGTGACCATGTCTCCGGCACGGGGCATTTTAACGTGCCGGCCGCTGTATGCAAACAGAGATCTCGTCGTGTTAAAGTGGGATACACAGGATAAAGCCGGCAGCCAAAACGTAGGATCGATGGCAGACGAGCCGTCATATCCACCTGCACACACTTTCCTAGTGCAAGTTATCGCCCTCCGAGAATCACGGAGGTTACGGGCTACGAGAAGAAATAAGGCTTGACTTTTTCTGGTACGATCTTAAGTACGCTCATTTAAGATGGATATCTTTGAATTATGAATGGTTCTATCACCCGTCTATTAATACGACGCACTCGGCCGTCTGATCGGCTACCTGGACGCCGTACATGCCCGGCGTGAGCCGCCACGCTCGGCACGTCTAATCCCAAAAGCTACAGGCCACCTTAAGATCTCCTTGGAGCTCCACCTGCCGCTCTTCGCCTGGCTCCGTCAAGCGTAGCTTTGTGAAGGCCTTGAGCTCCTTCTCGGGGTACCATATGCAGCCATTGCGGGCCGTGGTTGGTGGCAGAACATACAGCTCTACTACTCCACACCCGGCCGCGGCGCCCATGTTCCACAGCCGCACGCCGTAGGCCAGAGACCCTGGCGGCATGACCTTGGAGGCGGCGGCCACGGCTTGGATGAGCTGTGCCTGGGTATCAAGACCGGAGCCTTCAGACCCTCTTAAGTAGGACCATTCCGTCCCGGGCGATGTCGCGGGCGCCGGGCTTACCGACGCTGTGCCTACTATTCCACGGCACAGACAGCAGCCAATGCCGGCGGGCTCGTCGACTTGGGGAGTTCAGCGGGACGTCGCGGAATGGCAAACTGGGCTCTCATTACACTGCCGAACCATGACCGCGTGACTACGTGAGCGATGGCGCACCGCGCGTCTTCCCTCGGCGCGCACGCACGACGCGCCTCAGAGTCTAGCGCTCCTCAACCGCTCCACACAAAGTTCTGCTCTTGTCCCTCGGCGAGCGGCCGCAGGGCCATGCCGTAGTCGCCGCCGTTGGGCGTCCGCAGCAGCGTGTGGATGTGGAAGCGGGCGGGCTCGGCGTTGGTGAGGAAGACGCCCGAGTGGTGGTCGAACTCGACGATGACAACGGGGCTCTGCACGCGGTAGTAGAAGGCGTCGGCGTCGCCGAAACCGCCGATCCAGCAAAAGTACGTCTCGCCGAAGTGGGCGCGCGCCTGGGCGAGCCGGAGTGCGCGCGCCCGCGCCGGCAGGTAGAGCAGAAACTGGGCGAGGAGGTCGCCGACGAGGGTCTGCTGCCGCGCGTCCATGTCGCCGACGCGCACGCCCTCGTACGGGACGACACGGTTGTCGCGGTAGGCGCCGCAGAGATGCCGCTGGTCGTCGTGGTTCCAGCGGCCCGGCGGCATGGCCGGGTCGCGCAGCTGCTCGTAGACGCGGGCATGCGCCTGCAGCGGCGCCGGCAGGGACTGCATCAGCTCGAGCCCCAGCCGCTCTTCGTCGTGTAGGATGCGCGTGCCGTAATACGGGTCGGCCGGGTCGTCGATGTGGCTGGGCTCGGCGCCTGTGAACCAAGGCGACAGCACCATCTGGTTGCGGACCAACAGCACGTTGAGGCACAGGTGGTGGCCGTACCAGGAAAAGCCCCACGGGCGCTCGGTCGACGGCGTGCCAAACAGGGCCACGTTGTAGGACAGGTCGTTGCAGATGCGTGGCGCGCCGACAAGCCGGCCGAGGAAGCCGTTGATGCGCATGGCGGCGAGGGCCTTGGCGTAGCCCTCGGGCGAGAGCGTGCGCCGCAGCAGCTCGAGGGCGGCGTCGCGCACCTCTTCGGCCACCTCGTCGAGCCGGATGCCCTTGTCGCTCAGCAGGAACTCGGGGTTGGACCAGGACCGCCACTCGGGCGAGTCGATGTGGTGGCTGATGCGCTCCCGCTGCCGCGCGTCCAGCCGCGCCAGCAGCGCGTCGGCGGCCGCCGCGATGTCGCGCACCGGCACGCCCTCGTCCTCGAGCCGGAACAGGCTGGGCCGCACGACGCCGTCGCTCGTGATGCCGCGGAAGGGCTCGGCGAACAGCCGCCGCCAGTGCTCCCACAGCGCGTGCAGCCACGGCGGTTGTTTGCTGTCTCGGAAGGCCGCCGCGTACTCGTGCGCGTCTTGCTGCTGCATCGCTGCGAAGCGCGCCTGGCCCAGGTCGGGCAGGAACCGGCGGAATCCGGCCTGCTCGTTTTCAGTCATGGTTGTGTGCGCTGTTTGCCTTTTGGGCAAGCTTGCAATGCGTGCATGCGTGCAAATGAGCAGTGCGTGTACAAGAGCGGGGCAGGGCAAGTGGAGGTTTGCGTGCGGTAGGGGTGCTACGATTTGATCTGCTCGTACCCACTGGTAAGACGGGCTGGCGCTTGGCCGACGTGCGGAATCCATCTACTTCGACTACCCATTTGCCGGGTCTTCCCGTCCTATGGTGGGCCCCGAGGCCATACATTGTCATCCCGAGTCTTCCCTCATCCCGGGTGTTTCGCCACCGGCCCGGCCACGCCAAGACGAGCCCGGCTTTCCTCCCGCCCTTCTTGATGCGCACGCAAACCCGCATGTGTCATTGATGTCGCGCGATGGGGGCTCATGTTGAAAGATGGGGTGGGCCGCTTGGGAACCATATACTCGCTAACATAATACTCATCTTGGGGACAGCCCGGCCACCCGGAGACGACCGCCCCTGCTAAACCCTTTCCGCCTCCGCCCGAGCACTCGCCAGAATGTCACTCCCTGCTTTCTCCCGTACGTGCCCCCGCCCTTTCTCCATCGACACGACCGCGCCGCGCCGCTCACGGCCTGACTCGTGTCGAACCCTGCAGGCTTCATCCGCTTCGTGCCCAAGTCGGACGCGTACGCTGCATTGGCTTGAACGTGAGCTGCCTACCCGAGGGCGCGGCGCGGCCGCAGCGACCGGGAGTGCGCTGACGGCGGGCAGTACTTGCAGCACGCCAGAGAGCTTGGCCTCGACCTGCCTACGGTGCCGACGGTGTTTCCGTCCGTTTTGAGCCCCGACCTCGCCTTCGTTGTGCTGCCTTTGCTGACAGCCGGATACATGTTCCCAGGAAGCCCAGCACGGCCCTGGGCGACCCGTGGCCTGCCCCCACGGTGCTGCCGGCCCTCACCCAGGCCTCCGACACGGGCGACTACGAGTCGGAGCTCGCCGTCGTTCTCGGCCGGAACTGCAAAAACGTCGCCGAGGCCGACGCTCCGGACTACTTTCGGGCTACACGGCGCGCAATGATGTTTCGAGCCGCGCGAGCCAGTTCGCCCAAAGGCAGTGGTGCTTCTCCAAGGGATTCGACGGCTCGTGCCCCTCGCTACGTCTCGAGCGAATACAGGCCCCCAGGTACCGATCAGCAAGTAGCGGCGGGATGGGGGTGCGGAACTTACCACCATGTCCTCGATTCCGCCTTGAGCTGGGCCGGTGGCTTCTTGGTGTTGGGCCCCAGGTCTCGATTAACGCCCATGGCCAACGCAGTTCGGACGGCGAGGCCCACGTGCATGTACGCCACTGGGGCTGCGTGAGCCATCGTACCGCCTTGAATTCAGCACGCGGGTACCCAAGGTGTGGTTTCAGTTCGTTTGGCAAACCTTGATCAGTAACGCGCGTCAGCCGGCGAACCGATGCCCAAGGAGCCGCGAGGTAGGCTGCGGCACGTGTACCATGATGAAATAGCACTGAACCATGGCCAGGTCCGTCATCAAACCGAGCTCGTCCTATTGGGTATGTATTTGTGCGGGGTCGGTATTCCTAGGGCACGGATTTGGGGCTGCGGGTACCGCCGCTCCCCAAGCACGGCGAATGCGGGGGCACTTGAACACCTCTGGTGGGATCGACAGTGCCTCCCCACTATTTGCCCCTCCCCCAACCGGCAGCTAGTTCGGCACCTACTACGCCAGCACTCGTGGTATGACCTCCAGGAGGTCTCGACGACGACGTCGGAGCCCTTTTCGGCCTTCAGTCCAAAGGGGATCGCGTGCAGCTTGATGTCGGGCTTGATGGATCGGCATGGCTGTTGGATTTCGGCTACGTCGTCGGCCGTCCACATGGAAGCCGTGAAGAGAAGGTCGGGCTGGAATTCGCCGACCTTGCTTGCCACCTCCTCCTTGCGTACCGCCTTCTGGTCAGCCATGACGCCCGGCCGTGCCACCGCCCGGCCTTCTCCACTCACTAATGCAGTTCGCTACATAGTCGATCGTGTAGTCCTCCTTGAGCGCCTCGGCCACGCGCCCGATCAGAAGTTTGGCCCTTTCGGGCGCCGTATTGACCCTGACGAGCCGGTAAACCCATTGGGGCGCCATTGTCGAGGCTTACGTCGGCCGGGCTCGTGTGGGTGCTCGGATCGCGTTCGCTTCACTTCAGCCCGCGATTTTCTTGGAGCCTGCCCTGCTCCTGGTGGCCGTCAACCGGTGTACGCGGGGGCTGTAGGGAAAGCGTTTGTTGCGGGGTATATAGGTCACCGAAGATGCCCATCTGTCTGGCCGTTGCGCTGAAAAGCGGGAGGGCTGACCGGGAAACGTTGCTGCCGTTGTGGCTCCCTATTGGCCCGAAAATGCCGACCCCGCTGAGACCGGGGTGGCCGGCTTTTCCGGAACAACCCCATGCGAAGACCAAGGAAGGGCCGCGCGACATTCCGACGCTGGAGCAGAGAAATCCGAGGTACATCTCCGGGACAACGTCGGTTATGTCCAGGGACCTGCAGGTCACGTGATATGTGTTTGGCGGGGGGCATTGTCAGGCATCGATGGCAGTGCCCGAAGGCTCACAGGCAGTAAAACACGCAATTGGTTCCCACCGTCTCGTGCTAATGCCCCCGTGCTCCGTCGTTAAGGAAAGAGGCCTGGGAACGAACTCTTTTGAGCTGCCGTTAAAGAAAATGGCGTCCACCTTGGCCCAGTCGCCCTCTACGCTGTCAGGTCCCGCGCAGCTTGATGTGATCGTCATCGGCGCCGGGCTCAGTGGCCTGGCGACGGCCGTGTCCATTGCCCAGTCCGGCTCCCGGGTCACCGTCTTTGAAGGGGCTAAAGAACTGACAGAGGTCAGTAGCCAGCTTAACGCCTACGTAGGGGCGTAAGCCCAACGTCGCGGAATAGCTGATGGGGACCAACACGAAGAACACGCGACGCAGGTTGGCGCCGGCTTGCAGCTGACACCCAACTGTACCCGAATATTACAACGGTTCGGCCTTGACGACTCCTTCTGGGCGGCGGGAGCCGAACCCACCTTCCTCACGGTACGCCGGTACACCGGGACAGTGCTGGCGCAAGACCCCGTCTTCTCCCAAAACATGCGGGCGCGGTACGGCGCCCTTCGTCGACATGCACCGCTGTGACCTGCAACGGGCGCTGTATGACCGGGCCCGGGCCCTCGGCGTTCGTATCCGGCTGGGCGAGAAGGTCGTCGACCTGGCGCTGGACCGAGCGCGGCCCGTCGTCACCACGGCTGGCGGCGACACGGCCGAGGCGAACCTTATTGTGGCGGCGGACGGGTTGTGGTCACACTGCCGTAGCCAGTTCCTCGGCTGCGCCGACCCGCCCCGGCCCACGGGCGATCTAGCTTACCGCGTCGTGCTGAACCTCGACCAGATCCCCGACGAAGACCTACGCCGCCGGGTCACCGAGCCCACCTGCGAGTTCTGGATCGGCCCCGGCGCGCACGCCGTCGCCTACTCGCTGCGCGGCGGCAACATGTACAACATCGTGCTCCTTGTACCCGACGACCTGCCGGCGGGGGTGAGCCGTCAGCGGGGCTCCGTCGAGGAAATGAAAGCCCTGTTCCAGAACTGGGACCCCATCTTGTCCCGGTTCTTGTACCTCGTTGACAACGTCGACAAGTGGAAGCTAATGCACCGTATGTTTCCCGCGTCGTAGTCATCAGCACTCGGCTGACAGAATTTCTTAGGGGACGAAATGTCGGCATGGGTCAACCCGAGGTCCAATCTCGTTTTTGTGTGGGTAGACCCCAGCTTCTCGGGTCCAACAGCTGGACTGACCATGACAGTGGCGATTCATGCCACCCCATGTTGCCTTACCTGGCCCAAGGGGCGAACTCGGCCATTGAGGATGGGGCAGTGCTGGGTTCCTTACTGGGCCATGTCCAGTCCGCAAACCAAGTGCCCCATGCCCTAAGGATGTACGAGAAATTGCGCAAGTCTCGAGGCGAGTCCATCGTGAGAGAGACGTTCAAGCAGGTACGTGTACAAGCAAGTCTTTCACCCCCGCCTATGTCAGGTTTATCAACTAAGCCCCCTTGCCCCCCGTCCCGCCTCCGTCTTAGAGAGAGGCTTTCCACATGCCAGATGGCCCCGAACAGGAGGCCCGCGACAAGCTCTTCTTATCCCAGCTGGGAAAGGAGCTGCAGGGCCCGTTTCCGAGCCGCTGGACCTGCCCCGAGGTCCAGCCCTGGCTGTACGGCTACGACGCTTACGAAGAGGTGGAGACGGCCATGCAGGCAGAGCCTTTCCCCCATGGTCCCGAGATCACGCAATCCATTCCGAGTTGCAAGACGGGAGTTACGGCATAGTTCCAGATAATGAATTCTTTTAGGTTTCAACCAAGAGTCAATGGTAGCAGGATTACCTGGCCGCAACCCCCGATGGCTCTTGTGAGGCAATTCAAGTAGCACATAAGGTTGGGCACTCTTCATAACAATCATGTGATGGGGGGATTAGTTACGATATTGTATTCACTAATCGCCGCATGACGGTTAGGTCACGCAACGAATTACTTCGGATGGCTTAGGACTCACAGATGGGCTACGAAAACCACGAAGCGTCACCAACAGTTTATGGTGTTAGTAGGGGAATAAGAAATTCGTAGGAACTAACGGCAGGCCTGTACACAGAGACAGTCACTCTTTGCTGTCGGTTCTTGCGTCTCCAGTCCGCGTTGCTTTCGGAAGGCAGAGTTCACACCCCATCCCATGGCCGTGTGCTAGGGCGGACTGAAAGGCGTGCTGGAGGGAATGGACACGATGAGAAAGGGCGACGTCACTACTGTGAAGTTGGTTTATTCTCTGACATCTTCTCCAGTCGGATAAGTATGCCTGCTGTTACGGACAACCCGAACCAACAAGCATCTTATGGAAGCAGGTAAGCGCCCATGCAGCCAAGACCTCGCCTACTACACCACCAAGCAAGGGAGACCAGCCTCAGGCAAGGGATACCAGCCCCAAGGGCAAGCCACGCCAAGGCTAGGTCACGTGATGGATCACTAGGCTTGGCACTGATCCAACGGGATGGATCAGCGGGGCCAGTGGTGAGCCTCCAGTACAGGATCAGTAGTGGTGTTAGTAAGCCAACACTAGGAGATCACTTAGATCAGTGGTAATCCAAGGTAATCCAAGGTATTAATAAGGGAATAACTTAGTATATAAGTTAAAAGGATTTTCTATATAGACAGTTATTACCTTAGTAATTAATCTAAGTATTTATTTAACCTATAAATAGGCGTAACCTCTTAATAACCTATTATAAAGTTTAGACTAGTTACTTAGTTAAGCACTTTTAGTTATTAATTACCCTACGATTAGTATTTAAGCTAAATAGACGCTCTCTATCACTAATTATACAACCCTTATATTATATAGTACTTAGGTATAGCGTTTTGTTATATTTTAATTACTTATACTTAAGTTAGTCACTGTGTACTACCTTAAATACTAACTCTCGATATAATGGCACCTTAAACCCTAATTACACTTGCACTTACTATAGGCTAGCGAGCCCTAGCAACTCCTTAGCCGACTGTATAACCTGTAGCTGCCGATATCTCTTAAAAGCTTTACAATATAGTCAACGCTCTTCAATAGAGTGTCGCGACCCTCCGATATAATAATATGCAGCTCCAATATGTAAGGGAGGAGGCGCTGGAGAGGTGCATCCGCACGCTGGTCATCTGACCTGCGGCGCAGACCCACCGGCAGCCTACTAGCGAGGAGCGGGCGCACTGCTGGCGCCCGACCCGAACTTAGATTCTGCAAGAATCAGTCTTGCAGTGGAATTGAGCCTGCCCTTCGCTACCCTATACCTGACGGTGCCATTGTGATTCCTTCGGAACCTTACACAATAGCAGATCGCCGCTAAGAATAGGGATCAGAGAAAGCACAAGTACCTTAGACTTACGCCTTATAACAGCAGAGATAAGAACGTTTAGATGTTCCTCACGTAAGCTAAAGCTTACTTAAAATACTACTTAAACAGCTTCTTTAATAACTCCAATAAGGTTATATATATTACCGGATACCTTCAAGCGACGCCTTTATGTGGTTTAAACCTATAATAAGAGACTACTTAACTAATAAAAAGAAGCTGCAGGAGGATAAAACTAAGGCAATTTTCGAAAGCTATAAGACGTTCAAAGCTAAGCTTAAGGGCACTTTTAGAAACCCAGATAAGGTCTGTACAGCCAAACGATAACTTATAAAATATTAACAAAGAGGATCCGCTGCCGTTGTGAGAGGCTGAGCCTTGAAGCACTATCGAAGGGGCCAAATGCTGTTTATTTTCTAGATGAGAAAAGAGAAGAGAATCGTCCTCAGGAGGCCGGGCGCAGCGTCTCGTTAAATCTTGCGAGACCGGACCGGAACGTTCGGGTCGGAACGTTCGGACCGGAACGTTCGGACCGGAGCGTTCGGACCGGAACGTTCGGATCGGAACGTTCGGATCGCTGCTCAGCTCCCCCTCCTAGGTCTTGACCACTAGCCTGGCGTTCGAATGGAGAGACCTACTCGAAGCCTCATGTGAGGGGTTCGTGAGACGCTCAGGCCAGGTGCGCCTGAGCCTATCTCCCAGGTCCCAACCTGTAACATCACCCCCTTCTCCCCCCTTTTTCTTTCTATAACCCTCTGTACGTCTCCTCCTGCACGTCTCTTCCCGTATGTATCCTCCCGTACGTCTCTTCCCGTATGTCTCCTCCTATACGTCTCCTCCTCCTGACCCTTCAATTCCCTACTTGTGCTTCTTCTAGGCTTCGGCTAGCCTAGTTCTTCTTTGGCTAGCGGGCTTTTCGCCATCGAAATCCGTCGCTGGTCTGTATTTCGCTTCGAATTCGTTTAGCGCTTGAGTATCTTTCAAGTTCTCTAGAGGCTCCCAAGTTGGTTCTGCGTAGCCTCTCTATTTGACTAGGACCTGCCGGTATGAGCCCCTTCCGCGTCTCTTCGTACGGGCTCTTGTAATACTCTCGACTTCCCACTCGTTGTTATCTGGGTTACTGTTATCCGTAAAAGCTGGCGGCGGTTGATAGTCTGTTGTCTTCTGGGAAGGTAAAGGGTCCTCGTACGCAGGTTTTATAAGGTCCACATGGAACCTTGGCCATACTCCTTGTGGGACGTCTAGTTCGTAAACGTGAGAGCTGATAACCTTTGTAACAGTGTATTTCGCGTGTAGCCAGGCTAGCTTTTTCGATGGGACGTCTAGGTTAAAGTTCTTAAGGGAAAGCCAAACCTTATCCCCTACTCGGTATTCGCGTGCGGCGGTCCTTTTTCGGTTCGCGAGGTCCTCCTGGGCTTATTGGGCGGCTATCATAGCGGCTTGGGCGAAATCTCCAGCGTCCTTTAGTCTCTGGACGAAGTGTTCGGCTCTTATGCGTGGATCCCTCGAGCTTTATGGCGATCTCTCGATGACTTGGATTGGTTCGACGTGGTATCTGTGTAGGAGAAAGAACGGACTGACCCTAATAGCTCTCGAGTCTCTATTGTTAATCGCTAGCTGAGCTCCTGGGAGTAGCTTAGCCCAGTCGTGCTGGGTTAGAGCTGTATAGGAGCGTAAGTACGCGAGAACCTCTTGATTAGCTCGTTCAGTTGCTCCGTCAGTCTCAAGGTGGAAGGCGGTGCTTAGCCTCTGATCCATTGATGTTAGCTAGCAAAGTCGCGTCCAGAATCGGCCAGTCCAGTTAAAGCCCCTATCACTCGTGATGGCCCTTAGGAATCCGTGGAACCGCCAGAAGGCTCTCACAAAGGTCTCGGCGCAGGCTTCCGCTTCCATCGTTGTCATGGCCTCTAAGGTTACCTCTTTAGATAGCCTGTCGGTGATCACCATTAGGAAGCTCGGGTCGGTCTCGCACGTAGTTGGTAAATCCGTCATGAAGTCGATCGAGATCTCTGTGTGGAACCTATCCGGGACAGGTAGCGGCTTTAGAAGCCCTTACTTTGCGTCTCTCTAGACTCTCTTTTTGCCGCAGGTGTCGCAGTTCCTTAGGAACTGACGAACTGCTAGTGTAAGGCCAGGCCAAAAGAAGCTTCGGTTTAGGATGCTAATCGTTCCGTCCCTTCCTGGGTGTCCTGAAGCGTGCGAGTCGTGGGCGTTCTGGATTAAGGCCGTCCTGAGGGGCTCGTACGCCGGTATCCAGATTCTGTTGCGAAACCTGACTCTTCCTTCCGGGTCTAGCTTGCACTCCGATATCGATACGACGCCTTTTAGGCTAGGAGCAAAGGACTGCTGCTTCGTACGGAGGTCTGCCACCATAGTTCGGTAATCGGGATCCTTCTCGATGGCTTGGTTCCAGAGCGTCTGAAGGTCTTCATGGGCGAAGCACTCGTCTCCTGATGGGAATTGCTGGCCATCGATGTTTAGGACTCCAACACCGAGGTCCTCACTCTCCTCCTCCTCCGCTGGTTGCTTCTCGCGAGGATCTCCCTCGTCCTTAAGGAGCTGTTGGTAACGGCCTTTCGTTCTCTCGTCGTCGTACCCATCCGGTTTGTCTTGCTCTCTTCTAGACAGCGTATCGGGCCTGTCTGCTAGCCTCCCCGGTCGGTAATGGAGCTTATAAGAGTACCTCTCGAGCTTAACTACCCAGCGAGCTTGTCTCTCTGTGAGGTGTCTTGCCTTTCGGAAGTATTCGAGGTTCTTGTGGTCCGTTAGGATCTCGAAGGGCTCTCGTATGCTCCTTAGTATCCCGTCCCACGCGCTAAGGCAGTCTATCACCGCTAGGAGTTCTTTATCGTGGATCTCGTAGTTGAACTCTGCTGGGGAGAGCTTCCGGGAGTGGTATGCTATTGGGTGTAGCAGACTGTCTTCGCTGTACTGTGATAAACAGCCTCCAAGGCTGTGTCCTGAGCAGTCTGTCTCGACTACTGTTCGTCGGTCTGCGTCCTACTGGGCTAGGACTGGAGCTTCGATAAACACTCTCTTAAGATGCTCGAAAGCGCCTTGTTGCTCCTGGTCCCACTGGAACGGGGTTCCCTTCTTCGTTAAGGCGGTTAGTGGCCGTGTGATCGCTGAATACTCGGGTATGAACGTTCGGTAGAAGTTTGCGAATCCTAAGAAGCTGCGTACTCCTTTAAACGTCTTAGGAGCCTCCCACTCCTGGATCGCGAGTACCTTTTGAGGGTCCATTCGAACTCCTTTGCCTGCCTCGATAATGAACCCTAAGTACTTAGTCTCCTTCACCGCGAACTCGCATTTCCCTAAGTCGAGACCTAGGCTAGCGTCTCGTAAGCGGCTTAGGACCTTCTCGACTTCTTTCATATGGTCCTCCCTACTCCCTAAAGAGTAGATAAGGATGTCGTCTATATAAGCTGAACAGGAATGGTTTAGTAGGTCCTTTAAGGTGTAGTTAATATACCGTTGGAACGTGGCTGGTGCCCCAGCTAATCCGAATGGCGTCACGAGCCACTTGTATAGGCCGAACCTGGTCCTAAAGGCTGTCTTCTATTCCTCGCCCGCAGCAATTCGGATCTTATGAAACGCCGCTCGGATATCGAGCTTCGTGAGCCAGCGCGCTCCTGAGAGCGTCGTGAGTGTCTCTCGGATTAGCGGCAAAGGGTATCTGTCTCTCTTCGTAATCGCGTTGAGCGCTCTGAAATCGCAGCAAAAGCGTAGTCCGCCTCCCGGCTTTTTCACGAACAGCACGGGAGCTCCTCCGGCGGAGCTGCTCGCTCGGATATAGTTCTTATCCAGTAGGTCCGTTAAAGTCTTCCGTAGCACTAGGAGCTCTTCGCGTGACATTCCATATAAGGGCCCCCAAGGCACCTCTAGTTCCTTGCTATCGGTTCCTTTTGTTAAGGGGATCGTGTGGTCTACCCCTAGCTGGTGTGGTGGTAAGCAGTTGTCGGCTGCTGGGTCGAATAGGTCCTTCCATTTCCGTAACTCCTTCGGGAGTTTCTCGTACGGCACTCGTTTATCCTTAGGTTCGAGCGCCTTTTCGATGTCCGCTAATGAGGCTGCGAACACCTGTATCTCGTGTGGGCCTTGCGAGCGTCTTGCTCGTCTTATAAGCGTTCCGATGGAGGCCGCTCCTATCTCTTTAGGCGGCTTGATAGAAGAGCTCTTCGCAGCTTCTATATCTCGTATGCGAAACTCTCCTTGAGACCTCATAAGGAGTTCGCGCGCTGTAGCGTCGTACATTACCCGATGTTTCTCGAACCAGGGCTTCCCAAGTATAAGGGAATGGTTTAAGCCTGGTACCACGTATCCATAGATTCTCTGCGAGAACCCTTCGAGGTCGATCTCTAAGTAAGCGATCTCCGAGATACGAGGGTCTTGTTTCTGCGAGCTTTTCGTAAAGGTAGTTTCGCGTAATACTCGGGGTCGTGTTGGGATCCTTGGTAGGTCTAGCTGTCGAGCTAGTTTTTCGCTGATCGCTGCGTAGCAGTCGCATCCGGTGTCGGCTAAGATAGGAATAATCTTTTTATTGTTCACGAGGCCTTCAATAGTGAGTGCCGAACTATTCATAAGCTTCTCTATCTTCGGTAGCGACAGGGTGGCTGCTGTTGACCTTTGAGGACGACTTCCCCTAGAGGTTACTCTTTTTCCGAATCCGATGTCTCGACTCCGCTGCTCTCGCTAGCGTCTTGCTCGGCCTTTATGCTGTGCACTTGTGTGTTAGGGCGTTTCGCAGGCCTTAGCTTGCACGTTATTATTCTATGCCCTTGCTTCCCGCATCTTAAGCATGAGCCGTCGTCTCTTCGCTTTTGCATCTCTTCGGGGAGGCCCACGCGGCCTTCGTGTGAGACGACCTGCTCTGGCCTTGTCCCTTAGGCTTCTTCTTATCGAAGGGGTTCATCCCAGTCATGACCGTGTCTCCGGAGGCGTCTTTCGTGTGCGAGCTCTGCGCGGGGCTTATGCGTCCTGTAGGCGCTGGCGTAGGGTTCCCATAAGTAAGGGAGTAGGTGGTTTCCAGCCTCGAGGCTGTTAGCATGAGCTGGTTCACCATGTCTGTGTATCCTTCCGGCAGTGAGACGGGTATTAGAATCCTCTTAAGCTGTTCGTTTAGGCCTCCCTCGAGGAACGTCCTCTTAACAGCGTCGGGCTAATCGATTCCACCAGCCTCCGCGAGGGCCTTCTCGAAGCTCACGTAGTACTCATGGAACGGCTGTTTCTTTCCTTGCTTCATCTCCCTAAGCCAGACAGTAGCGGCTTGCTGCTTGTTCCGGTCGAGGTATTTGTTCTCGAGGTACTCGAGGAACTCGTCTGGGTTCTTCGCGTAGCTAGGACCGCCCGAGAGGAAGAAGGCGCTCACGACTCTTTAAGGAGCTTCTCTAAGTTCTGGTAGATAGAGTACTAGCGGTCCTCTTGGGATCCAATGATCTCGGCGTCCGCTTGCAGCTTATGTTCCATTGAAACCTTCCATGCTGGGAAGTATGTCTTGTCGCCTTCGAACTTTGCGGGCCAAGCGAGAGGTTTTCGTTTAGGCCTTATGTCGGGCTCGCGAGCGACTACGATCGAGGGCCCGCTACTTGGGGTGTTCTCGGTCTGGATCGAGCTGCCCGAGGCGGGCGCTATTGTAGGGCCAGTCGTCTCTTGTGTCGTGCCTTGGCTTTCGGTAATCTGTTGTTGGAGGCTCGCGATAGTCTGCTGAGACGCCTGTCGGTCGTGCTGAAGGTTTATAATGTCTTGCTGCATCTGGAAGACAAGAGCGGCCCATTCTTCTGAGGATTGGGGGTCTTGGCGCTTGGCCGGCCATCGTTTCGTCGGTTTGAGATTCCATTGAAATAGCCTTCTGAGACGTCCGCACGTCTCTCGGAAGGTATAGAAAAGAAAAGAAAAGTGATCTAGAAAATATGTGAGAGGCTGAGCCTTGAAGCACTATCGAAGGGGCCAAATGCTGTTTATTTTCTAGATGAGAAAGAGAGAAGAGAAACGTCCTCAGGAGGCCGGGCGCAGCGTCTCGTTAAATCTTGCGAGACCGGACCGGAACGTTCGGGTCGGAACGTTCGGACCGGAACGTTCGGACCGGAACGTTCGGATCGGAACGTTCGGATCGCTGCTCAGCTCCCCCTCCTAGGTCTTGACCACTAGCCTGGCGTTCGAATGGAGAGACCTACTCGAAGCCTCATGTGAGGGGTTCGTGAGACGCTCAGGCCAGGTGCGCCTGAGCCTATCTCCCAGGTCCCAACCTGTAACAGCCGTATACGTAGCCGGATTCCGACAGATTATCTCTAAGTTAGACTAAGACGACGATGTCTATATCACCTAATTCTACCACGGTCTTAAAGAAGAAATCAAAGACGAGGTCGCTAAAATAGATCGCCTTAGCGAGCTCTCCGAGTATATCGAGCTCGTTATACGTATTAATAATAGACTTTATAAGAGAAAGATAGAGCGTAAAGGATAATAACCTATCTACAAGCCTATAATCGCTAACTTTAAAAAGAAGCGATAAACGAATCTATCTTTCCAATGCAATAATAAAGGATAAAGGAATAAGACCTCCTATAGTAATTATTTAAGGCTAATAGACCTTAACATAACCCACTATAATAAGCCCAGATTTTAAGGCAATTGTTACAACTATGGGAAGAAAGGACACCCTGCACGCCTATATAAGAAACCAAAGAAGCCCTGACAGTGGCAGTAAGTCTTTAAGCGACATGCTAACGTCCTCTAATGTAGCGACACCACGGCACTAGATAAAGTGGGAAAGGAAGTTACGAGTACCCCTAGTATACCCCACGACGAACTCAACTGGACAGTATATTATAACGACGACTGTGGTACTCACTGGTTAGCTAAGGATAGCACTGGATAGTACCTTTAACTGCCACGACGGACATGTACCCTCGCGATAGTATTACAATAAGATATCCACGAGGAATGGTTCCTAGTTAAAGAAAGTAGCAACAATAAAGAGGAACTCCGATAATAGGTCGAGTTCCTTGAACCTCACGAAATAAACAAGTACTCCGACGAGACACTTAATAATCAAGCCATGTTCCACTAAAGTATAGAAGGCGACAGCTAGATCTTGTTTAAAGGGGTATTCCTTATTTAGAATTACTTAATAAAAAGATTTATTAACGCCGCTTAAAGTAACGGCTAAATATAACAAAGACCGAGATTCGGTGACAATAAAAGAGTTCACTCTTATATTAAACGTTATAGAGAGCTAGTATAGATCTCTTATATTTACGACGCCTGTTTTCACCACCTAAAAGAGAAGCTCCGGAACTATGTATTTCCTTGACGGGTCCCTAGATAAGCGGTCCACTACCTATACACCTTAGAAGAAGTCGATAAAACTATTGTTAAACTTATCAAATAAAGCCTGTTTATATTATTTAAAGCACCCTTTAAGTATCCACGTGTATATATAGATAGCGAACTCGATTAGCACCAGTATATAACATACTAATACTGTATCTATAAACTTAAGAAGGCCGAAGTATAAATAAAGTTGAAAGTCTTTTATAAATAAAAGGTCCGCGAATAATAAAAGGTATAGCTAGTTATGCCTTTAAGAGGACATAAGGTAAGGAACTTATCAAAGTTCCAACACTATATAACTCCGCTCCCATAAAGAGAAAGGAGCCTCGTTAACTAGAGTATCGACGTTAGAAATTATCGATCCGATAGAGTATATATTGTTATCCGACGACGACTTAACCTTAAGAGAGTATATAGGACATTTAAGACGTTAAGGCGCTTGGATAGATAGGGAAGCTGCGAGGCAAGCTAGAGCTACTCGCCAGCAATAAGCTAAGAAGTTGGGAAAAGACCAACGCCAGCTATAAAGGGACTACACCTAGCTTAGCAGAACTATAAATCCCTATATACGATAGGTAATAAAGGAAGACACCACTGTAATAAATATAAACTGCTAGTATTACTAATATAGGTTATAGGATATAAAGTGCCTATATTAATCGATAGCAGAGCTTAAGGAAACTATTTTTCTTTACGAATTGTTAATAAATGTTACAGGTTGGGACCTGGGAGATAGGCTCAGGCGCACCTGGCCTAAGCGTCTCACGAACCCCTCATATGAGGCTCCGAGTAGGTCTCTCCATTCGAACGCCAGGCTAGTGGTCAAGACCTAGGAGGGGAGCTGAGCAGCGATCCGAACGTTCCGATCCGAACGTTCCGGTCCGAACGTTCCTATCCGAACGTTCCGGTCCAGTCTCGCAAGATTTAACGAGACGCTGCGCCCGGCCTCCTGAAGACGGTTCTCTTCTCTCTTTCCCATCTAGAAAATAAACAGTATTTGGCCCTTCGATAGTGCTTCAAGGCTCAGCCTCTCACAATAAACTCCGGATATTATAGAGAATAAAAGACGCCCCTTATTAACTTAACGTGGCAAATAGAGAGCCCTTTGTGTATAACTATAAAGAAGTGTTAAAGGAGACTGCGCCCTCCTAATACACTTACCTAGGAAGACAGAAACTCTTATATACGATATCGCTGATATATTAGGTTACGATATGATTTTGGGAATACCTTGGTTATAAGAGAGTAATCCTAGAGTTAATCAGATAACTGGCTAAGTCTAGTAAGATATATTAAGAAGAGACTGAGCCTTTAAGAAGCGTTGCCAAAGACCTTTAAGCAAGCCTATAACTCTTTAAGCCTATTTAAGGATATAGAAGGATAAGGAAGTGTTAAAAGTATAGGGCTTACCTCTATACCGTTATCCTTTGTTAAGGACTTAGCTATGCACTTATCGAAAAGCTAGTCCTTTAACCCAGACTGCCCTAAAGCTCAGGCCACCTTACCCGACAGCACGGGCCACCCTACCCTAAAGCTAGGGCTACTTTTCCTGTATACGTGGCCTACGCCACTTGGAACCTTCTATAAGTTTCTACGAGTTTCCACGTACTTCCATAAGGTTCCACAAGCCTCCACGTAGTCCCACGAGGTTCCATAAGCGTCCACGTGCTTCTAAGCTACGTCACTGCTTACGCGTCCACTTACGCGTCCCCTCTTTGTATTACTAAGAGGATAAAGGGTTAAAAGGGTATAAAAAAGGGATAAATCTTCCTTCTTTATGTACATAGTCTCGGAAATAAGCAAGCAAGCAACTTAGAGATCTCACTCTCTACCCCCCTTAAGAGAAGTTCCTACTCTTCCGTGTTCCTTTATCCTTAAGGAACGGCCTCCGAGATCGAAAGAGCCCTTATAAAGGGGTTGCTTCCTCTTTTCGATCAAACCACCACTTCCAACAGGAAGTCAAGTCGAAACTAAGGCCCGAAGTATTAGAGCAGTACTAAGAGTTCGATAACCTGTTCAGTGGAAAACTGCCTATAGGATTACCAGAGCATAATAGATAGAACTATAAAATACCTTTAAAAGAAGGCCACGAGCCTTAATTTATACCAACATACTAACTTATACCCAAATATAAGGAAGTACTTAAAGAATACCTTAAAGAGAACTTTATAAAAGACAATATTAAACCTTTGATATCGCTTACCGGATACCTTATAATCTTCGTTTTAAAGAAGGCTAGTAAGGATCGTAAGAAAAAGTGGCGACTATATATTAACTATAGGAAGTTTAATAAGATAACAGTTAAGAACTATTACCTACTACTGTTAATTAGCAACCTACCAAATGTCCTTACTAAGGCAGGCCAGTGGAAGGCACCTGGACTAGACCAGCTTCCGAATGGATTCCTTAAACGCCTAGGAAAGCCCTCTTCTAGGCCTTGGCCTCCCTAGCAGAAGCGTGCTGGTATATAGGATACTATCCAAGAGCGTTCCGGAAAGCAGTCACCGTTATCCTCCAGAAGCCAGGAAAGCAGCTAAACGAGTATCACCAAGCCGGCGGATGGAGACCTATTGCGCTGCTTAACACCATGGGGAAAGCGATCGAGAGCCTACTAGCGCAACGGCTAGCTAGCTTTGCCGAAGAGAACGGACTGCTCCCGGACGAACAGATGGGCAACTGGAAAGGCCGCTCCACGGAAACAGCCCTACGGTTGCTAACGGACCTAGTCCGCACAGCCTGGAAACATGGAGGCGTAGCAACCCTTCTATCGCTGGATATTTCGGGCGCTTTCGACTCTGTCGACTATGGAAGGCTCCTCGCTAACTTGCGAGCGCTAAGGATCCCTATATAAACTATCAGCTGGATCCGAAGCTTCCTATCTAACCGGTCCACTACGCTATTCTTCGATAGCTAAGAATCGGACGAGATCCTAGTCCCGGCAGGCGTCCCGCAGGGCTCACCTTTATCACCTATCCTCTTCTGCCTCTATACAGCCGGTCTCTATAAAGCTCTCCGCGCCGTACTAGGGATAGCTACTATAGCCTTCGTAGACAACATAAACCTCGTGGGCTTTGGTTTGGACCCCGAGCAGACCTGCAAGCGGCTGGAAGCCGCTCACAGGATCTGTAAAGAATGGGCAGTCAGCGACAGTATGACCTTCGCAGTCCAGAAATATCACCTAGTCCACTTCTCTCGAAGACGGAAAGGTCCGGACACGAAGATAGCCTTAGAAGGTCACGAAATCGAACCAGAAGACTCCTGCCGCGTCCTTAGCATCCAGGTGGATAGACGTCTCCGCTGGGACGTCCATATCCAGTCGATATCGAAGAAGATGGCGACGCAGGTCTATGCCCTAGACCAGATAGCCGGCTCAACATAGGGCGCGTCCCTCCAGCGAGCCCGCCAAGTCTACACAGCCGTCGTACGGTCTGCTATAGGCTACGGAGCCTCAGAATGGCACTATCATATCCCGAAAAGCAGGGCTAAAACACTAAGCGACATTCAAACTGAGTGCCTCCGTAAGGTCACGGGGGCCTTTAAGGCGACAGCAGCCACGACACTAGAAACAGAAGCCTACGTATCGCCCTTAAATATATGGCTTGATAAAAGAGTGTCGGCTTCGGAAGAAAGGCTCCAACAGCCACGTATCGCCTCGCTTATCCAAGTAAGATGCGATAACGCAGCTAGATGGATTCTAACAAGACCGACTCGCCAGCGCAGACCGAAAGGCCCCGACGCTCCCGATCGCAAGAGGTGGCTAAACGAATGGCTAACTGGAGACTTAGCACACAAGGCTGAGGAGAAAGACTGGCTCCAAAGATGGCAACAAACGCAGAAAAACCGAATAGCGCGAGCCCCGGCAGTAACTAAGATGCCGCCAGACAAGCACGTCCTTAAGCTCCATAAAGGACTTCACAAGGCAGAGAGCTCGATCCTCGTCTAAGCGAGGACTGGCAAGATTAGGCTGCGAGACTTCCTTTTAAGCGCAGGGTACCAGGCTTCGACAGCCCATGGTGTGACTACGGTCAGGGCAGGGAGACCGTCCAGCATATCCTCGTTTTCTGCCCACGGGAAAGAGAAAGACGAGAGCATCTCGTCCAAGCTCTAGGAGGACCGGTAGACACGGATAGGATGCTCGACACCCCGGAAAAGCAGGAATTATCGCGAGATGGCTACTCCGCTCGGGCAGGCTGGACATGTTCCAGCTGGCGAATCAACTCATCAGCTAGGAAGCGGGCGCGCTGAGCCCGATCTCGGTATGGCAGGTTAAAGAGCAGATAGAAGCGGTGCGACGCAGCAGAACCTAGGTTTTTCACCCGGCCGGACGTCAGCCCGGAACGGTTTTCCTAGGCTAAGATGCGCAGGGGGTCCTCATGGCCTAGATAGGTCGCTAGGTGTAAGAACAATAATAATAAAAAATAACCTACCAAATGGATACAACCTTATATATATTAAGGAAGGCGAAGAATAGAAAATAGTATTCTATACTAAGTACAGACATTTCAAATACCTGGTAATGTCCTTCGGCCTCACTAATATGCTAGCAAGCTTCTAGAATATAATAAATTATGTCTTACGCGACTTTATTAAGAAGTTCGTTATCGTCTACCTTGACAATATCCTTATCTACTTAGAAAACCTTAAGCAACACTAAGAGCACATCCGGCTAGTGCTATAAGCACTCCGCGACGCGAAGTTACTTGTTAACCCTAAGAAAAGCGAGTTTAAGTAAAAATAAGTTAACTATTTAGGATACGTGATATCCGCGGGAGAAATCCGTATAAAAGAGTCTAAGGTGTTAGCAGTTAAAGACTGGCCAACTCCTTAAAACGCAAGTAATATACGATCCTTCCTAAGATTGGCAAACTATTATAGGATATTTATTCACCAGTTCGGAAAAATCGCCACTCCCTCAACAAACCTAACCTATAAGGACACCGACTTCCAGTGGATAGATAAGGAAGAAACAGCCTTCAACGAGCTAAAGAAAAGATCACCGATAAGCCAGTACTATATATAGCCGATCCCACGCGACCCTTTAAGGTCGAGACCGATATATTAGATTATGCGATCGGAGGCTAACTAAGCTAAGCAGACGAGAATAGGAAGCTACACTTAGTAGCCTTCTTCTCGAAGAAACTTAACAGACCACAACTTAACTACCAGATTCACGATAAAGAGTTGATAGTTATTATCGAAGCATTCCGAGAATAGAAACATTACTTAAGTGGTACCACCTATTAAGTTAAGGTGTATACAGACTATAAGAATCTCGTAATATTCGCTACAAATAAGGAACTTAACAAACGATAGATCTATTAAATAAAATTTCTTTTAGAATTTAATTTCGTTATTATCTATTATAAGGGTAATAAGAATAATGAGACCGGGCCAGGGCGCTTATGTCAGCCTTGATCAAGGGTGTACGCATATATAGGTCAGCCTCCGAAGCGTAGTTCTTGTGGGAGACACCATGGCGTTTTTCCCATCTTTCACTTCAACCACTACGCCTAGGCGCAGCTTCTCACACTTATTTCTGTATCTATTTTGAACCTCTTTTGCTGTCCTACATTAAGGACTGCCTTGATCAACAGTATCCTCACCTCTGCTTTACTTTTGGGATCGACCTCACGACCGTGTCTTTCCACCAGACTCCCTACAGTTCGGGGTTTCTTTGTTCCAATAACAGGGCCGATTCCTTAAGCCGCCGACCGGATTATAAACAAGAGGTACCAATCGAGAGATATATAATTCTTATTAAGGATCCAAACGGAAACCTCGTACCTATTAAGCAACTCGACGTAGTATATCGTGTATAATATAAGGATTAGGATAAGCGAATTCGAAAGATTAGCGGTAACGAATTAACCAGGTATAACAGCAAGATTGAGATCCTTAAATGTCTTCAAGTTAAGCTTGTTAAGGACTTCTATAAGTATCCCGCTTATAGACACTAAGGAAGGTTCAAAACCTTAATATAGATCAAGTAATAGTACGACTATCCTAACCTAAAGGACATTGTTGCAACTATTATTAAAAAATGCAATCTATATAACAAGGCTAAGGCCTCACGCTATAAGCTATACAGAGAACTCTAGCCTATATCACCACCAGATAGAGCCTGGAAGATAATTGCATTAGACTTCATCGTGAAGCTACTACTATCGAAGGAACCTATAACGTAAGCAGTCTATAATAGCATCCTTATTATCATAGATAAACTTATAAAGTACACGTATTTCATACTATATAAGGAGTTAAGCAACGTAAAGGAACTCGCATATACCTTCCTTAAGACTGTCGTCAGCTAACATAGGTTGCTAAAGTAAATTATCTCCGATTAAGATAAGCTATTCACTAGCAAATTCTAGAAATCACTTATAGTACAGCTAGGTGTTAAGTATAAGCTATCTACAGCCTATCATCTATAGACAGACGGATAAATAGAAAGAATAAATTAAATACTCGAATAGTATCTACAATATTATATTAACTATCGATAAAACAACTAGATCAGACTACTACCGACAACATAGATCTCTTATAACAGTGCTAATAACGAGTCACTTAGTATATCACTATTTAAGGCCAACTATGGATTCAACTTAGAAGTTATACGACTAGTAATCGAAGGGAAGACGCCCTATTTGTTGTGACGGCGCTGGCAACTGTACACTGATGGAACAGGTGGTGGACACTGGCAGAAGGGAGGGCCTGTGCGTCTCAGGGTACTTAGATACCTTGAGACTGCCAGAGCCATCGTGTGTTTTCCTTCTTTTCTTCCTCACGTTGCTATCCTCAGTCAATCTACGATCAGTTGTCGACTTGTCCAACTGCGTGCCGTGACATTTGTTTCCACTTTGTGCATCTTCATCCGTACCTGCTACCGTCTCGCGGAGCTGAGTATGGGTCTGGATAGTAACCTTGCCAACGACGAGGTTGCCTTTCTGGTTCCGGAGGGCGTCATGGTGGCTATTGCAGTCATTTCTCTCAGCATTTCGCATCCCGACGTTGCTTTTCAAGGACTGTGGGATACGACGGATTTCCGCTTGGTGGACAAAAGACCGCTGAGGGTAGACAGTCAAACCGTTCTTGGCAACGATATAGAATTTGAACCCCACAACAGACGCTACAGCTCTTAAATCCTGTTCTCATGTCTGTAATTTATCGATGACTGAGTTTTGGATATAACAGTGGTGTATTCGAGCAACGGCCAAGTTACGCACGTCTTTCTTCGTGATCTGCTCCGGCAAGAGACCCCGGTGTTGCTTCACTCAAGTGGTGGAGGTACAGACCCTGCTATTCGACAACTCCTCAAACAGGACGAAATACCGCTTCTTTTTGACGTTTCGCGAAGTCAAGATTCTGGAGATCATCATCAACGAGATTAATTCCGCTGCCAGCGACAGAAGTAGTATCATGGATGGCTCCACTGAACTTGGAGGGCATGCAACACGCGGTTCTAGTCAAGGTCAGGTAAAAAGCTTGGTCTATCAGCGACGGGGACATAGGCACGACTGATATCACAGGTCAGGTACTCTAAGTACGTAAAAGATAAAGATAGTTTGATTGGAGTGCATGTCTGGACGACGAGGCAGCAAGCAGGATGTCATTTTCTCTACACTCACATAAGCTCAAGCATCCCTTCGCGAGGCAGCCCCTTTCCGAGCAACTCGTTTTCAGGGCGTCTTACGATGCCTTCGGTTACCGATACGCCCTTATGTTTAACTAACTACAGGCATATTGCTATGTAAGTGATATCACTTAATTCATAGCGCCATGTGCTACTCCCATCGGCCATTCGAGGCGTGGCTGGCCTCTACATCTGTTACGCCATGATCAGCCGATTACACTGCGCAGCTCGCCAGGTTGCGAAGTCGTAGAACCCAAATAGACACCATCTTTTTCTTTGCGCAAAGAATTTTATTGGATCCGGAATACCAGCCGATAATCTAACCTGAACAACCCTCCCAATGACAAATGAAATATCCTTCTATATTGTTATCGAAAGGAGAATCCCTTCCATATTACGCCCCTCCCCGCTGTATCCAACTCGGCAGCCGACGCCCTAGGAACAAAGCGATTCGGTGCTTGGATTCTAGTAAGTGCGAGCCCATTTAGCAGGCAATGTCGTAGACGACGGCGTTCTTGCCGGTGCCGACGGCCGGGAGGATGGCGGCCGAGACGGTGAAGAGACGGCACTCCTTGGCGCTGCTGTCAGCGGTCTGGCCGAACTGCACCGACAGGCAGCCGCTGGTGGCCTTTCCGAGGGCTAGGCAGGCGTCGACGGTGAGAATCGAGGCGTCCGACTTCAGAGGCGAGGGGGCGCTGGTGGCGGCGCCGACGGGCGCCACGCCGCACTTCTTCTCGGCGGTGGACTTTGAGGCGGTAAGTGATTGGGTCGGGTAGCTGTTGCTGTTGCTGTTGTTGTCGCCGTTCTTGATGCTGTTGCTGTCACTGTTCTTGTTGCTGTTGTTGACGGAGGAGGAAGCACCCGACTGAGAAGTCGATTTCCCTTCCGAGCTAGTGGGGAGGGCCTGAGTTTGGTAGCTGTTGCCGCTGCCGTTGTTGTCGGTCTTCTGCTTGTTGTTGGCCGAGGAGGAAACAGCGGCACCCGCGTCGGGAGCCGATTTCCCATCCGAGTTAGTGGGGTACGAGGTGCCGGCCTGTTGGCTATCGCTAGCCTTCTGGCTGTTGTTGGTAGCATTCTGGGAAGCAGAACCGGACTGGGCGCTGGCCACGTTCTTGGTTGGGTAGCCGCTGGTCTTCGAGGCTACGGCACCCGAGGTGGCCGTCGATCCTTTGTCCGAGTTGCTGGTCTTGTAGCTGTCTCCCTGCTGCTTCTGGGCCTGAGCCTGACCCTGCTTCTGACCGGCGGCCGGCTGGGTAGTTGATCCCTGGAGTAGATCGAGCGAGACGGACAAGTCCAAAAGGCCGACGGGCTGGGTGCGGGTCGGCTGGGTGGTGGGCACGCTGTCGCAGCCGAGGTCGAAGGCGACGAGGTTGGTCTCCTGGGCGGGGGCCTGGGCAGCCGGAACGGCAAAGAGGCGGCAGAGGGGCACGTCGGCGTTGGCAGGCAGGCCGAAGGTGAAGCTCTGGCAGCCGCTCTCCTTTCGGGCCGCTGCCTGGCACAGCTCGGCCGTGCCAACGGAGAGGGCCAGCAGCGGCTGGGCCCCGGCAACGCCAGTCGGCGCGGCGCCGCAGACGTGGCCGCGGCGCCGCAGGGGCCCGACGGGGTGGGCGGCCGTAGGCGGCTGCGCCGACACCTCGGTGCAGCCCAGGTCGAAGACCTTGACGTTCGTCGCCTGCGGCGTCACCTTGGAGCCGGTCACGGGGAAGAGCTTGCACACGGGCGTCTGCACGTTGGGGGGCAGGCCGAAGGCGAAGCTCTTGCAGGCCTCGTTGGCGCTGCAGGCCTTCTTGCAGGCGGCGGTGGTGCTGGCCGCGGGGCTCTGCAGAGGCTTTTGGGTGCCCGCGGCGCTGGGGGTCGCGTTGCACATGTTGCCGGCACCCGGGATCGGGCTGCCTTCGGCCTGGGCGGCCATCATGGAGGCAACAAGGGCGATGGTGGAGATGGTGAACTGCATCTTGGCGATTGTAGTAACAAAATCTTTCCCGAAGTATGGAACAGGAAGTGGAATGAATAAAGAACGAGTGTGAGTGAGTGACCGAGTGTGTTGTAAGTAGTAGAAGTAAGCGAATGAGTGATTGGTGGTGATGAAAATTTATCTGCCTGGGAGACGGCGTTAACTTTATACCCAGTTTCTCCATCTCAGGAACTATCCTCTCCTTGTTGCCTTGAAAACACCCAGCCCCTTTCTGTCTCCCGCAATCTCCTTCTCATGCCTCGCGATGCTTCATGGCCGGTCCCAGCCACATTGCTGACACGATCTAAAATTGAGGCCGCGAATCTACTGGAGTATACCAACTCTGGCCTGATCTGGGCTGTGATCTGTTTCCCGGGTAAATCCATGAATATTTCCGCACCGCTGGATATTCAACGCCTCCGCTGCTGCCACGCCTCTGGTGTTTTCCTCGTTCCGGTTAGAGCCACGATATAATGATGCATAGTCTGCCTTAGTCCGTGCCCAGAGCGTGCCGGGTTAATTCGCCTCGCGACTCATACTATAGTGTTGTAGATCCTTACCAACTAAAGCAAGGCGTGTGAATCTTTCCGCGGTGGACTTATCAAATCCCAGGAGGTGTGAATATGGTTCTCACTACTAGTGCAACGACGACGACGGCGACGACGCGTCTTGTGCCTTGTCCACTTCAATTAAGACTCCACACCATCTAGTTTTCCTGGAGGTGGTCCGGTCGCAGAAGGTTGGCTCAAGATTGATATGGCGCTTGACACAACGGACAGAGGCTTAGAGGACAGGGGTAGGGTATGTATTGACGTGCAGAAATACCGGTGGATCTTCTATCGCAACCGTAGACGGCCTTATTGTGCGGGAGTTTTCGGTGCCGCTCGTGGCCGACCCGGAAGGCCAGAATGGGTCGGCTGGTCTCCTGAGTCGGGTCCGTACGGCAGTTCCGCTCCGCCTCCTCCACTCCATTCGCCTAAATCCGGTGTGTGGGAAAGTACTGCGCCCATGGCTAAGCCACACGGACTTACAGGCGCTTCAATTCATGCCGGATCTTTCTTTGACGTCCGCAACTGCATAGGATCGCGAGCGCCGCCACTGGGCAAAGGGAAGCGGAACTATGACCCCAGATTCCGCCGCAAGACGGGCCGTATGGCATAGAAGTCCACACCGCCTATTGATTCAGAAGCCGTGTAAAATGTGAGAATGGGTGCCTATCCTAAATGTTGAGTTGTCGCCCTGCGTTGTGAAGTACACCGGATGTTTTTTAGGACTGCGTCAGCTGGCTTCCAAGCCCCTCACCCTCTTCTACCGGATAAGAATATATCCACCTGCTAGGTTTTACCTATTGCACCGTCATTTCAATCTATGCACGACCCCCAGCTTGGGCCTCAGAAGGAGGCTGCGGCTTCTACCGAACCACTACAATCTCTTCCTAGAAGGCACACGGAGAAAGCTGTATCGTCGGGCATGTCTACTTGCCTAGAACTATTAATAGTGTGAAGCTGTGACCCATTCCTCGTTGGTGGTAGTTGGGACGGCGATTCCTTACGCTGCCATATACCGGTAATTCCTCCGTTGGCCCAATACATTGATATTGGCACTGCTGGATGCCTCCTAATTGCGCATAGGACAAGAAGGTAGGATAGTTGCATACGTACTCAGGGTTACGCAGACCCCTGTCTTCAGCTGGCCAGGGATGATGAGAATCATTTTGTGGAGTTGGGATGGTTCTTTAGGGCGCCGGTGGGGGCCGGTGGGGGACCGTCTAGGCTGCATCAAGCTTAGAGCCCCGGCGCAGCTTGATTAAGCGTTGGCGGGCCCGTCACCCGAGTTAGTAATATGGGGCCCTCACGATGATAAGTTGAGGGCTGTGTAGGGTGTTCGTCCCATTTACCCCTGTGTACGCACACATACGCTGGTTTGAGACCTCAAAGTGGGGACGTAGGGGTTACCCGGCACCAGGGTTCTACCGACATCGCTCTTTTAAACAGAAGTGCCTTGCATGCTGCTAGAAGAACTTGTCCTTGCCACTGCCATCAGGTATATTAAGGTAGTCTCCTCCTTTCGTCGGTTTCTCCTCTCTCCTCTTTAATTCTGTAATCTATTCTTCTCCGCCTGGCCCCTGTTTTCGCCAGTCAAAATTTGGCTTTCCAGGAGAGGAAAGACAAATCGTCGCAGAGCTCTAGAGCGTACCGCATGCCGGAGCACATGTAGCCAAGAGCTGCGCGAAGCACCGGTTTGAGACACTTCATCATCTCCTCAAATGACCGTCTTGGCGCACGGAACCAAGCAATCGCAGCGAAAGCAGGCGTTGATAATACCGCCTGCGAGGCAGAGCATACGCAGTCTAACTGGTACGCAGTCTAACTGGTCGTTATTGCAGGGCCCGTAACTCTGCGTAAGATCCTAGGATACAGCTAATAGCGGTTCAAGAAGCTGCAAAAGGGAGTATCCATATCATAAGGATTCATTTGCCGGGAAGGCCTTCACCTAGGCCTTCGCCTAGGCCGTACCCGGACTCTGATTTGAATCACGGCGTGTGCAGCGGACCTAACCGAATGTTGCCAAATTGTAAGAGTCGATCCCTCCGCAGTCTCACGCCTGACTCAAGAGCACCACCAGCATACAATCAAACCCACCAGACGGGTGAAACATTACACAACAAACATGCCAAGAAAGGGTAACCTGAATTATAAAGCGACAAGATATTCCTCACCCGTGTCGAGTTTCGTCTGCCTGCGACCTTTACCATTCCTAGACAAGATGCAATTCATCTCGAGCTCAGTCCTCGCCATTACGGCGCTGCTCATGATATCTTGTGGATCATCGTCGGCAACACCAAAAGAGCCAACCAATGACAACACCACGGGTGCCCTGCTGGAGCTGCCCCCACCCATTCGCACGGTATTCCAGCTTAAGGAGAAGCCAACGTGGGTTGAGAACATCGCCGTCGGACCCAGCGGCGACCTCTTCGTCACCCTGTTGTGGCCAACGGCATCGCTCTACCGGATCCGAGACCCCAGTTCCCACGCGCCCAAGGTAGATATAATCTACACCATCGAGAGTGCCCAGGGCCTAACGGGAATTACGGCCATCTCCCGCGATACCTATGTCGTTGCCGCCGCCAACTACAGTACTATTGCTCAACCAGTACCCGGCACCGGTGCGCTGTGGGCCATTACAGTGCCCAAAGAAGGCAACGCGGCGGCCAGGAAGATTGCCGACATATCAGAAAGCGCCCTCCTGAACGGCTTGACGACCGTCCCAGCGACCCAATGTCATGGTAACGCCACGACCGTTCTTGTCGCCGAAAGCATCAATGGCGTGGTCTGGCGCGTCAACACCGACACGAGTGCCTACGATGTGGCGGTCAAGGTGCCTGAGATGGCCCCAACAAGCGACGCGATCCTTCCCATTGGCGTGAACGGGATCAAAATCCGGGACCATTACCTGTACTGGACCAACTCGGCTACCACGAACATCTATCGGGTTCCCATCGACGCCGATGGGGCTGCCGTGACCGGGGCCGCCGTGGAAACAGTAGCGCATATCGACGCCGTTTTGATCGACGATTTCACCTTTGACCGAGCGGGTAATCTCTGGGTCACGACCAATCCCGGTAACAAGGTCATACTGGTCAGACCAGATGGCAGCTCACAGGTGGTGGTGGGGGCACCGGCGAACTGACGGTAGCCGGGGCTACGGCGGCCATGTTTGGCAGGGGCCCGGCAGATAAGTCCACGTTGTACATCACGACTGCTGGGGCTAATGGTTCGCCTGTGAATGGGACCATCACAGAGCCCGCAAAAGTAGTAGCTGTTAGTACTTGAATGATGCACTGTCAGGCTGTATATTACACATTAGGGTATTGTTATTTTCTTAATCCTGGATGGGCGCAACAGGCCGAGACACGCTTGTAGAGACACAAGATTCTCCATATGGGCCACCAATCAGCTGAGATGGGTCGCCACGATGCGGACGAGAGGTACGTAACTAGGGCAGATAGAGAAATGTACTGTCCATCACAGGTCGCATACCTCTTCCGGTCAGTAAACCACTGAAAAGCTCGATAGGCTGACGACGGTGAAAACCAGGGTTCAAAATGGCCAAGCTCAAGGGTTATTTCAGTTGTAGCCCACAAGGGGTGCCTGTTCCCTTCTTTGACGTCCGCAGCTCCGTGAAACTGCTAGAATGGCGCCTCCTCGCCTTGTCCCCGCGCCCCCAATGCATCCATCTTGTACTTGTAAATTTCGTTAGTTAAGTGCTTGGCGCGGCGGTTGTTCGTCATCGCCTATATTGGGCAAGTATAATTCTCGGAAGCTTGGTATAGAGGCCGCAATATGATTCTGCTGTATGTTTTCTGCTACCAAAGCCCTTTTAAAAACCATCGACCATCTTTAGGTGTATAGAAGACGGTGGGTTTACGATTCAAGCTTGCCTAGAAACTGCAATAATCGTGCTTACCTTGAATCGCCAGCTAGCTAATACAGACTGTAGAGAGCACCGGGAAGAATTTGAAAGCTCCGGCCAACTATAATCGCAAAACGTTTCCAGTGCCGAGAAGCACCTAAGTAGACCCTCCCTGGCGTGTCTCTTTAGTTTTGTCTCCTCGTCCGTTATAATCAAAGTGCACATAATCAGCCCGCAATGTGTGGTAAGTAAGAAAAGGCGGTACCAACGCGATCTCCCTGAGCAAAGCTAACTTCTTCAAAAACTGCATGATTTCGTTGGCGGCTGCGGCCATTTCATCTAAAAATGACTGCGAGCTGACGCCACCTGCATTAATGGCCTTCGAAGAGCGGAGCCTGGATGGAACGAATTGTTCGTCGGTATGCGGTGTACCCACCACGAATACATTATCAGCATTCGTCAGGATGCTCTGCTGATATTTTCAGAGGAAAGTACGCCAGCAAGTCTGAAACCCCTACCAAATTTGGCTTTAAGTTGCTGGGCTTTCAAGTGGAGAAGCCTGAAGAAGACGACAACAAGGTTACTCTTGCCGTCGTGAGTCAGAGCATGGAGCAGGAATCCAGTGTCCGCGGGTGAGCATCTACATTATCTCCTACCGGCCTGCTCATGTAGTTGCTCACCTTCATAGCAAATCTCGTGGGATCGGATAGCGGGAGCTCCGCCGAAGCCAGCTCGCGGGCATTGCAATGGAGGGAATCGAAACTGCGATGAAGCGGGTTCGAATCAACGGCAAGTTCGATAATGATATGTCCGATAGAACCATGGGCTTCGTTTCCATCGAAACACAAATCAACGGCATCATGCTCTGGTTGAAGCTTGACAGGCCGCGCTCACCAGCGGCCCAGAAGATGGACCGTTGTCATCTTTGGGGGTGGTTATGGGCTAAGAAGGACCATCTGGCTGCGCTTCTGCATAAAATTCAAGACAGAGGGCTCGGCCAACGGCCTCGGAGGATGCTGAACCTGGCCACCTTGCTTATCGGAACGACTGGAAACGTATGGGACGCCCTTGACGGGCCGGCAATTGGCTAGCTGTATTTTAACTCCGAGGAGAGGCCCACGCTTGGTGCTGCGTCTGGCTCGACAACAGGGCCATTGGTGTTATCCGGTTCGACGGTACCCTTGGCTTCGCGGTACAGCCGCACGAGCTCGCAAAGGTCCGGGAATACTTTGGTGGGTTTCGTGCTTGAGGCTTTAGTTTTTGGTGGGTAGTGCTTCTATGGTCGGGTTAGAGACCGAATTGTCGAGGATTGATTCCAAAAGAACATTTACTTAAGCAGCAAATGCATAGTATTGCGTTTCATTACCGAGCATTATTAACTGGCCCATTATCATCCATCAGACTCACCACAGGGCATTGCTATAATTAACAATGTCCGCTTTCACGCCCAGCCCCGAGCCCGAATATTTGTCCCAGTTCTCACTGACGTTCAACCCTTGTACAGCGGCCCCGCCGACGCGAATAAGCGTCGATGTGGTCAGCTCCGAGATGTATAGGCTTTTTCGGTGCGAGATCATGCGGTGAGTCCAGCTGTTGGGGGTGGGCAGCACGATGGTGTTCTGAATGGCGATGCGCGGCTTCGCCGTGCCCTTGCTGTCCTCAATCTTGACTGTGAAGACGGCGTTGACGCATGTCGGGCACACGGTCGATGACCCCAGTAGCCAGAAACGCGAAGGATCCTCGTCGAAGGCCATGTGGATGAGGGGCGCCGTGCTTCCGACGGCAGAAGAGAGCGTCATCCAGTCAATGGAGGCGTCGGGGTTGATGCGCCCAAACGTCCCCGTGCCCGCCGTCTTGTTGCCCAGCAGAGCAACCCATACATTCTTATCGGGTCCCGCGACCAAGCCCACAGGCGTGCTCCCTTCTCGAGCGGAACCGAGATCTCCTCGCCGACGCCACCGTCATTCTTGTAGTGCCAAATTTTGCTGCTCGAGTCAAGACTAGCATAGACGTGGCCGCTCGAGGGGTGGACGGCGACGAAAATGGGCCGCCCGCTGACGGCCCAGACTTGGTGGTCGTCGGGGTTGTCGATGCTGAAGCGCACCACGTGCGAGCTATCCTTGCAAGCCACCCACAGGTTACCATTGTGTTCGATGATGCCGTGAGGCCCCGAGGCCGGCGCGGGCAGGGGGAAGGTCTGGAGGACCTGCGGCGCCGCATGGATGTCGTCGCCGTTCGGGTTCAGCTTTAGCACGGCACTGTCAAACTGCACTGTGGCCCAGACGACCGACGAGTTGCTCCGGCGCGAGCTCCCCTGCAGCGCCAAGCCGTGCAGGCCGGACCAGGGGTTCGTTGGGGTCCATTTTCGCGCGCCCTTGGGCTGGCCGTTGGAGTCAAGCGCCACTTTGAGCATGCTCCCGTCCGATTGCTGCGTCACCAGCAGGAGGTTGTCGCCCACTGCAAGGATCTCGTGAGTCTGCGCCGCGGCAGGAAGGGGATATTGTTCGACTTTCTTGACGGGCGGGGAGCTGATCGTGGTGGCGCCGGCAAACAGGAAACCTGGTAGCGATGACTGCAAACATAGCAGAGGAAAAACGCCATCAAGAAACCTCATTGTGGTGTTGGTTTTCTTGTTGCGTCCGTCAGGAAAGAGAACGTATTATGTGTAGGAACTGTCAAATCAGAGGAAACAAAGGGACCTCGATGCGGATATTAAACGAAGCGGTCTGAAGGGCTCAATCTTTGGAAGAAAAGGAGTAATGAGGACAATGGGAGTTAGGGAACAAGAATATTGCGAGAAAGAAAACAGGGTGTCGCTCTATCGCACTATTGTTACGTTTGTAGATACAGAAAGAGCACAACAAAACGGGATAACAGCGTCAATACTTATAGTATACCGAGCTGGTTGACAGTGATGCGAGGATTAACTGCAGCGGCTTAACTTGGGAAATTTCTAGCCTGCTGCCCCGATACTAGACGTGGCGCAGGGCGGGGATGCCGAGGACTACCGTTCAGG
The DNA here is from genome assembly GCA_018287875.1 of Nigrospora sphaerica. Lineage (NCBI taxonomy): Eukaryota > Fungi > Ascomycota > Sordariomycetes > Amphisphaeriales > Apiosporaceae > Nigrospora > Nigrospora sphaerica. Next base: position 87,591 of record JAGVVL010000014.1, read on the forward strand.
TGTAAGCGGCTGGAATCCCCACCTGCAATAGCTATTGGGTAGAATGCGTACACAGCCTGTTCAGGCTATGTGTTGAATGGACGTCGGTCCCTGATTTCTTAAAAGTGAGGATAACAGCCACACAACCGGCTTGGCCAGGGTTCAACGGCAAGACTGACGAACCCAGCTTGATCGTGCCCAGCCTCGAAGAACACTGAGTGGAGACAGCGAAGAAATGTAACAGAACAGTTCTTTATTGCATGACACGGAGCTTTCTATTTTTTATGTTGGCCTAGAGAGCTCTACGGTGGGCCTTTGTGTGGGTCTTGTTGTAAGGCCATTCAGAGTTATCGCCCTATGAGGGCTCCGTTCTGAAGGCAGAGTCCTCACTGCAGAGGCCGTGGAACGGTCTTCAAGGTGACGCCTTCATCTTTGCCAGTGTGGCAGGCCTCCGTTGGGGCTGGGGCGGTGGCTAGAGCGCCATATAAGAAGCTTAAGTATGCAGGTAAGCTTACGTGATAAACTTGAAGCAAATTCATACGAGGAAGCTTTAAGTACATAAGATTGTACGAGCAAGCCTAAGTAAGCTTACAACTGTGAGATTAGCGGGCAAACACGGTAAGCAGGTAGATAGCGAGGCACTTGGGGTCTCCCGCTGCGTAACGTTGTGGGCCACAAAAAGGTGGAAGCCCAAAATTACTCTGTTGGTAAAATCAGCCGGGGTACGTACTAGAGATTAACCCCGCTTTCTGTAAGAGGCAACGAGCTCTCCAAGCTCTGCACCCTCTCCTGTTAATCGTTATGGCCCACGTGCCCGCATCCACTGGTGGCGACGAGGAACAGTTTCTCCTGGCGGCATTGCATCGGCAAGGCTGCTGCGCCGTGCCACTAACCCTGCGCTGATGTCCCCAAAATCGCCGCGATATGCCCTTCCCCAAGCAGCGCTACTGCCTATGCTTAGTAGCACACGAGAAGGACCGCGAAGACGAGAAAATAACATGTCGCATGCTGGTGAGTGGACGGTCCAATGGGATGGAGACAAATGAAAAAACTTCATGCGGCTCTATTATGGAGGTGCGATGGATGGGAATGAGGCGCAGATGATGAGCGTTGGGCAGGTCGAATGGGCTCCCCAACATGCATGAGCTGGTAACCTTTCCCTTGGTTGCCTGTTGCCCTCTCTTTTCATCCCCTTGCGGCTTTTGTCAAGGCGGCAAAACAGCTATCCCGTTCGGTTGCAGCCAAAACTTCTGCTTTGACCTCATCGTGGGGGAAGCTGAAGGCTGTGACGGGATGCTTGTACTCTGGGCTCGTGTTATGGTGTTTGGGGGAAGGGGTTATTTTGCCTGGTCCCGTTTATGATGCCGTGGGTTGGGAATGATTTACTATTAACCTGGTGTGCTTCCACCCGACATCTATAGCTTCTTCAGCACACTCGTCGAGTATCCAGGCGCGTATCTACAGGCGAGGTATCCCCTCCACTCCCTTTATTATGGGCCCGGGACTGGGTTCTTCATAAAGAAGAATGCCTCGAGAAACTAAGTAGGTTTTTCATAATCAGATGGGGTTGAACACGTCGAGAAGTAGGTAAGGCGTAGAGATAAGAAGGGTTCCGGTTTGTGTTAAGAAGGGTGATATTTTTACACGTTGCGTTGCTAGCCGATATAGACTATTAGGTTGGCCGGGCAGGGAACATGATGCGACATGGGTCAGTAGTTACAGAGGCCAATAACTATCAATTCAATGGTGACGGGGTCTTTCAGTTTGAGGATATGCGTGGCGCAGATGAGACGACCATCTCTGGCTGGCTATTCCTTATCTTTCACTTCTCCCGGAGAACACACACAAAACGCACGGATCGACTCCCGTTCCTCGCAGGCCTGGCCCAGCTTGCTACCGAGATTCGCCCAATGGTTTATCTTGCCGGCATCTGAAAGGATTTCTTGCATTGTGACTTGGCCTGGTTCCAAACCTTATTTGAATTGGACTACGCATGTACGATTTCGTCGGTCATTGATGATCTACAGACCCCAGAGATGTATATATCGCCGTCGTGGAGCTGGGCCAGCCGACCCTTCGGCATTTTCAATCCGGGAGACACATCTCACTCTTTGTTTCTCGCATCTGATGCCGAGGAATTTCAGAAGGATTACAGGAGCGTGGAAGGTGGAGCTATTCTTACTGGTCTTAATCCTTACGGAGAGGTTTGTGGAGGCATCCTGATAGTTACCGGAACGGTCGTGTCAATTGACCCGTGTCTATTACGACGCGCGGAGGATAGACTCATGTGGCTGGATACCTGATTTGTTCCAATCGGCCCACAAGGTGGCGCAAGGATCATCCTGGATTGGCGCTTGGACGGTAGTGATGAGTCGACTTCTGATTTCTCTCTTGTTTTCCTAGGAAGCTGCGTTCCACAGCTTGATAGGTTGGCCCGGAAAAAGCGGAGGGAGTTTGAGAACATGGAGTACAAGCTATGGCGAAGGCGAACCGTTGTTTCGCACGCCCTCCAAAACCGAGACGCAAGATATCGGCGACATGAACAGCGCAGGACGGACAGAGATGGGCAGAGGTGACAGGTACGAAGGAGGCCTGGAAGGTGCTGTCAGATGCGCGAAAGAGACTGATGCAGATTTGGACGAGGCAGCCCAGCCACCGGATGGCTGGACCGTTGAATCTTCGGAAACATCCAGCGCTCACAGCAACCATGAAGAAGCGAAGAGTGACAGCAGCAGTGAAGGATACATACCGGAGTTGTCGCGTCATAGCTTCGTCTGCATCTAAACATTAGCCCTGCGAATCCATCTAAACCCGCGATCAAGCCAGAATCAGTCAAAGGCGCTGTTCCCACATCAGCGCGAGCTACTCGTTCAATCCACCAAGCTAGTCCAAGGTTGCGCATCTCTTTTCCGTCACATTAACCGCATCTATCGCATCGTCCGCCGTTTATTGTCCACGTCCACCATCGAATTGCAGCCCCAGGCGGACCATGATGGAGCCATCTTCCGCGGGCTTCAATCCCACGTCTGCCGCCACAACCCACTAGGATCCCGGATTGGATCGCATCCTCAGCCTCCGTGTCTACGGCTTCGGGAACTCGGGCCTCGCAGCAAGTATGTATCGCGCCTTCGGCGAAGCGCGTCCGTCACGACAGATCGACCTGCGCGACCGATGCGGCTTTCGCGAACGCATTCAACCTGCCCAACACACCCCTTCTCACCGGTGGCATGCCCCGCACACCGAGCTGATGTGATGGCTCCTCGGCGCGGACGAGGAAGAGGCGAGCCGACGACACGATCGACGACCACGATCCCGACGCTGACCCCACACCGAAGCCTAAACCGAGATCCTCGAATCCCTTCCGATCACCTACGAAGTCAGCACGTCGACTGAACAGTCGAATAAACCATAAGAAGTATATCGAGATGCTGCAGATGCCGATTTATACCGTCCGTTTCCAGGACATGAAGAGGCGCGACTACATATGACCAGCCGACGTTCAAGACTCGTACAAGTAACTTCTGCGCGCCATGCATGGCGAGGGCGTGATTCTGAACGAGGTTCGGGACCAGGTCACGGTGATGGTCGACAACGACGCTCGCCCGCACCATTTCCGCGCCGCTATAGCGCAGGAAGCACCAGATCTCGCCACTGCCATCGCCGCCGCCGTGCTCCACGACGGCATCTGGGAAGTCTGGAATAAGGTGACGACCACCATGGACGGGCGCTCCTACGAGTCTTTCCGGAACAACCTTGTGCACACACCGACACTTGAACTCGTCTTTACGGCAACGAAAACTTTCGAGCGCCACGGTCAGCCGGGCCTTAGGCACCCCCAGCCTGCCCGCGCACGCTTCGAACCCGCCATGAATGCCACCATCCTTCGTCGCTACGTCCCGTACACTGGCCAACGCGTCACGGGTCCCCCGAGGTCGTCGTCGTCCTCGGCCGCCTCGGACACGAGTGACCTGGCGTGATCCGTGTCCAACACCAGCGGCACGGACGCTTCCGACGCACCGAAGGGGCTGTCCCACACCAGTAGCGACAGTAAAAGGCCGACTACGTGCTAGCTATCGACACGCCAAAGGGCTCGAGGCTACCAGCCGTCTTCGACAGTCTCATCCCGGCCGAGAACCTCGAGGCCGGCGGCGGGTTCGACCAGGGCATCCTCCCGCACGTGAATCAAACGCTGTCAGGCATGCTGCAGTGGAGCCCTATCTTCTCTTCCATTGGGACCAAGTTGCCGGCTTCGGCCGCTGCCGACCCGCTGGTCAAACTTGGTATTTGGGTGGCGGCGTGGTATAAGCGGATGCGCTCCGCCCGCAACTACATTCGAAGGCTGCGGCCTGGTCTACCACCACCCGCACCCGACAAAGCACCGCCCTCCACCTTCCTACTGGAGTTCATTGGCCATGAGTGGCGCTTGTATCTGGCATCTCCAACGCAAGATACTGGCATCACGGGTGACACGATCGAGAGCCTCACACCCTTTGGGCCTTGCACCATCGGCTCGAAGGAAGACATTGTCACCCATATAAGCTCGTGGCCTGCTTATGGGCCATTAGAAGTGAGGCAGACGATGTTCCAAAGTAGCCCAGAGGGCTGGTTCCTATGTGATGAGTTACTACCGGCGTTAGAGACACCACAACCTAATGATGGGAAAAGCGAATCATGACAACGTCCAGGCGTGGCCAAATTTTGCATTGAGCATGCCGAGGACCCAGAAGAGGTGGGCGTGGACGATTTTCGGGAGGCGCAACGCCGCAGTGTGTACTCAATACCGAGGTTCGACAGTTTCTCAAGATGGTGATAATTACCTCACGCGGCACGTCGTGGAAGCCTTCATACCTCGTCAAACGCGACGGCGCAGGTGGGGCCGTAGATGGCGGGCGGGTCAACGGGGGGACGTGTACAAAAGTACAGGATTAGACGGACCAAAGGACAGATGGGCAGAGCACTCGACAGTGTTCAAGGACGGTGATGCCGAGGGGACAAGAGTGGACTGGGTTTACACAGCGTCCGGATAGAAGGGGGATGCGATGCACAAGGGACGAAAGTAACCACACGGGCCAAGGCGGGCAAGTGCTGAGGCCCGGCCCGCCGAATTGCCATCCATGGGAAGCTCAAGGTACGCGAGAGCCGAGCATCCTCGTCTGGAGGGCAGGGCGCAGCATTGCTCCCACAGCACGAAGCGTCAGGCCTCTCAGTAGCTCCGTTGACCTCGGCGGCAGGAAACGGGATCCAGGTGAAAACAGGCTGTTAGAGTGGTCCCTCCGTAAATCGCATCAGCCGCGTTTTTCTTTCTCGACATGTGGTAAGTTAGGTGACCCCCATTTGGCCACCCCCACTTTTGGCCACCCTAAAATATTCACCGCCATCCCAGCCACCCGAATTGATATCTTTTATTTCTTCGCCAATTTTGCTCCAAATGAAATATTACTTAAGTTAAAATTGTAGTAATTAAAGATGAAGCCATACGACGAACAAGATCTCCGAAGTGCTCTCGATTCCGTCGCCAATAGGGCTTCAGTCCAGCAATCCGCTTAAGAATACGGAATTCCGAGATCGACACTTAGAAACCGAATTAAAGGACATCAACGCAGGTCAGAAGCTTTCGCATACCAGCAGAGGCTTAGACCAGTCTAAGAAGAGCTACTTACAACTTGGATCCTAACCTAAGCTGCCTTAGGCTCTTCACCTCACACACCTAAGCTCGCTGAAGTTCGCCGAACGCATCCTCCGGGCTTAAGGCGACAGCGAGCCACTGGGAAAGAGGTGGCTACAGGCCTTCCTACGTAAGAACCCAGCTGTAAGGGTTCAGAAGAGCCGGTCTATCGACTTGCAGCGTGTCAATGGCGCCTCAGTTGAGGTAATTTGCTTATAGTTCCTGATATCTTCAATTACCGGAGATCCAGCAGGCTGAAGCCAGCTAACTGCTATAATATGGATAAAGCAGGACTCCTAAAAAGTGCTGGATTAAACAGTTTAGTACTTGGAGGTTCGGAAAAACGCTTAATCTAAAAGAAACAGCCTAGTTCTTATACTTAAACATCCTTTATTGAATATATCTTTGCTTAAGGCAAGGCGCCCTGCCCCTATTAGTTATTTTTAAGGGCAAAACAGTTTAATAGCAATAGTTCCCGGTCGATTTAAGCCAATTTAGAGGCTGGCAGTTCACTGTAACCGAAAACAGATGGATCATAGACGAAACAGCGCTCGAGTGGCTTAAGAAAGTCTTTATCTTAAATACCACCCTTGAGGACCCTTCCGAGTACTGCCTCACTCGTTATGGACGGCTATGGTAGCCATACAACAACTGATTTTATATTTCAGTGCTTCTCTTATCGGATTTACCTTCTCTTTTTGCCCCTTCATACCTCTCATGTCCTCCAACATCTCGATTTAGCCGTTTTCAGTTCTTTAAAATCGGCGTACCGGAAAGAGCTCGGATTTCTGACTCAATTAACGGACTCAACGGTAGTTGGCAAGCGAAATTTTCTTGCCTGCTACCAGAAGGCTCGCTTAGCTGGTCTTACCGGTTGTTACGGCATGGGTACATAGGTACAAGGGCATGGCAACGCATGGACGACTTACCGCTGCCTGGCGGTACGTACCGCCGCTGGCTGGATATATTCCTGCCAAACAGTGACTGAGAGGAGCCTGTTCCTCTTCTTTTCCTCTTCACCTGTAGTTTTCGCATCTCAATAGAACCCTTGGGTCATCAACAGATCCCTCGTTCCTCTGAACCGTGACACAACTTCTGGTCTCCTCATCCGCCTGGGAAGGCTTCTATCAATATCCCAAACCTTCAAGATATCTGGATGGGTACGCAGCTACAAGCGCGACCTACACGATCGATCAGCTAAGACGGGTACGCAGCTGTAGGCGCGACCCACACACACCACCAAGATGCCGCCAAAGCGCGCCACCCCCCAGACCACGGAACCTAAGAACGATAACCGCGGGGGTTCTGCCGATACCACCGACTCCAATAATACCGAGATCGACACCGAGTCCGAGATTCGTCTAAGAGCACCACCGACGCCTTAAGCTAGAGAGACAGATGAAGGATCTCTAACAGCAGATGGCTGCCTTAATCCAGCAGACAGCAGGAAGTACCTAAGGCACACCACCGCCTGTTCCCCCGCTGAAGGTTCCCGACCGAGGCTAAGCGCCTCCTCAACTCCGGTACAATCAGAAGTCTAAGGATATCGTCAAGTTCGAGACTTGGTTCCGTCAGGTTAAGAATAAAATCTTAGTTAACGTTTCCTGTTTCCACAGACCTTCTAAGCAGGCCTATATCGAAGGCCGCCTCGGCAGAGAGGCCAGCGATAATCTCTAGCCCTACTTTTAACAAACGCACTCTACTCCGATCTAGTTATACGAGGCCTTAATAGCGCATCTTTAATAACAGTACTATAACCCTAACTAAATAGAGGCTGCCTTTTAGAATTTGAGAACCTTTATATAGCCGCGGAATAGATTTTAGGTCTTTAAGAACAAGTTCCTTCGACTTACTAGCGAAACTAGCTAAGTTAAGACAGATTAGAAACGCCTCTTTAACCGAAAGTTTATAATAGAGTTGTAAACAGCACTAGCCTCCTATATTAAGAGCAGTATTAGATTTGATATGTTTATAACTGGCTACTTAAATTACACTGGTCCTTTAGTTTACTAAGAGTGACGACCCTAGATATCGCGCGAACTATAGAAACCGTGGTGGTAATTACCAAACCCTATCCCCGCTATCGACTAATCGGATCCTGCTAAACCTTTAAAGAAGCATTATATTACCTTAGCCTTAGCCTGTTAACACAGTCTTAATAAGCTTTATCGCCTTTTAAAGAACCGACTTTATCTTAACTATAAAAAGCCTGGCTACTACGTTAATAACTGCTTAAAGAAGCGAGTTAATATTGACTATTCGAACCGTATTAATGTTTTAGTCAGCTAATAAATAGAACTCCCGTCCTTATTCAAACGCCGATAATCTTACAATTGAGATTCTTAACTTTAACTAAGTTAAAGATATCACAGATTCGGAAAACTAGATACCCTAAATGAGTGGACTCAAAAGGAAATTATCGATATTAAGAACATATAAGATAAGCGATCCTCTAATTTTTAAGTATTTAAAGGGAAAACCGTTTACTTTCCCTTATATTATAGCTTATAATAGATTATCTTTCTCTGCCTATGCCCTCGTTAACACGGAGTAAGCGAATACCTGTTTATAAATGTGCCTTCGCTTAAAGGCTCCTCTAATACCTACACCTCTCTACTGTTCGTGACTTTCACCCTTAACCTATTGGCGGATTTAACAGTACCTTATCGCAATTAGTGGACATTGCCTTACTAGGACACTTCTAAATCCAGAGCTATCTCACTGCCCGAACCTATTTTCTAGTCCTTAATATACGCTACGACGTGATAGTTGGTCGTAAATAGTTGGAAACACACGATATAATATTAAATATTCGTTATTATTATTTTCTCTTCCTTAAGGAATAGACCCTTAACGTATAGAACATTATATTACTATAGACTAAGCTAGATAGCTTTTATAGAACCCTACTTTCGATACAGACGCTTAATATCGTAAGCGAAAGATAGCTATCAAAGACTAGCGACGCTTAGTGCCAAAGATTACAGTATCTAAATTCTCCCGTTATCCGCGGTATATATAACCAACACCGATTATAAGAAGTCGCCACCGATAATTCGATATAAGAAAATCCTAACGCGACCTATAACCACTTATATATAAGGATAACGAAACGACAAAGGCATCGCAAAGATAAAACGCGCGTTAGCTGAACTAACCAACGCGCCGCCCCCGTTGCCAACACCGCTACCGAGGCCACCGTTGTCCCCGATGGAACGCGACTTTAAGGACCCTTCATCTAACGCTGGAGCTCGGCAGGAAGTTTTAAAGAACGTATCGACGTTGCTTTTATCTCCGCACTAGCAATGGAAATATCCTACCGCTGAAACCCTTAAGATTAGCACGTTACTAGCCTCCATGTAATAGACAAGATTATCCTCTAGAAGTAAACGTTATAAGGACGTCTTACCCTTAAACTCGGACACTCTTTACGAAAAGTATTACAAGTGGTATTAAAGCAATACCACGAGTATTTAAATATGTTCAGTAAGTTCGAGTTTAATAAGTTACCACTGTATCGCACTTGCGACTATAAGATTATCTTAAATAATAACGCTAAGTTAGACGAGCTCTTAGGATACTCGGGTTTACAGAAGATGTTGCTTAAGGAAATAGAGATATACTGGAAGTACGTAACCGAGAACTTAGCAAAGAGATTTATCGAGTTAAGTAAAGCGCCTTAAGTAGCACTAATCCTTTTCGCGCTTAAAGGGAACAGAGGACTACGCTTTTATGGACTTTAAAAAGCTTAACTTTATTACTTATAAAGACCGACACCCACTTCCTTAATCGAGGAGATTATAACCCGGATTTCTAAGATAAAGGTCTTTATAAAGCTGGATACCTAATATATATTCCACCGGATCCGAATAACGCCAGGATTAGAAAAGTTAACAGCGTTCTATACTTATTATAAGACCTTTTAATATAATGTACTCTTATTCGGATTAACAAACAGACTCGCGACTTTTCAGCGCTTTATAAATAACACTTCAATAGACTATTTAAATAATTTCTACTTAGTATATTTAGACGATATCGTCATTTTTTCGGATTTAATTAAAAACACAAGGATTATATAAGGAGGGTCTTATAACGCCTTTAAAAGGCTGGACTATAAGCCGACACCGATAAATACAAATTTTATATTCGGAAACAAAGTTCTTAAGCTTTATTATATTTATAGTGAGTGGCCGTGGATCCTATTAAGATGTCCGTCGTCTACAACTAGGCACCCCCGATATCTGTTAAAGGAGTGTAATCATTTCTCGGCTTCTACAATTTCTATTGTAAGTTTGTTCGCGAGTATAGGCAGATTGCTTAACTACTTACTAACCTAATAAAGTAAGGCTTACCGACGTTCTAGTAGACAGAGGAGTGCTAGGAAGCTTTCGATACCTTAAAATAACGACTATTAGAAGCCCTAATCCTCGTATATTTTGGCTATAAGAGCGATATATAAGTAAAGATAAATATTTCCGACGGAGTGATTACTAGAGTCCTATTATAAAAGAAGGATAACGCTTTTAATAACTAGCACCCTGTCGCCTTTTACTTGAGACCTCTAAAGTTCGGAGCTTAATTATAGCATCTATAATAAAAAACTGTTAGCTATAGTTTAAGCCTTTAAGTATTAGTACATAAGCTTATAAGACTTCAGTACCTATACTTCACGATTATAACGGACTATAGTACGTTAGAATACTTTAGCTAGAAACGTTATTTTAACTTATAATAAGCGAATTAAGCAGAGCTCCTTACCGAATACCACTGCCTACTGAAGTACCGCTTAAGAACGTAGAATACTACGGCCAACGCTTTATTATAGAAAACGGAAAATCTGAAAACATAGAAAAAGAAAACCAAGGCAATGCAATACCTGGCTATCTTCTAGGAGGGCGAGCACAGATATATACCAGCGCTTTCTATAGTGGAACCCTTAAGTAAGGTGGCCCTCTTGAAGGATGACCTGCCATCGCCACCACTCTTTAAGTCAATGCTAATATATCGTGCCGTCGAACTTAACTGCACCGACCCCCTTCTCCAGCCGTTTCGGGAAAAGACTACGTTAAAGCTAACCGACAGCATTACCTAAACCCTTTTTAACAGAACCCTCCTAAAGAACAGTAAACTAGTAGTCCCCAAATAAGACAATTTAAGGAGGTATATTTTAGAAGACTTCTATTTGCACTTAATATCCGCGTACCCAGGATATAACAAGCTCCGTAAATTAGTGCTGAGCCAGTACTAGTAGCCAGGATTATCTAAAGACGTCGACTATTTCGTAGCCAACTGTCGAGTATGCTGATTATTTAAAGTCCCTGGATAAGACGCTAGGATTTCTTTATCCCTTTCCGATACTGCTTCGCTTATAGTAGTCGATTTAAATAAACTTTAATACTATACTTAAAAATCGAAAGGGGTTTAATAACCTCTTTATTATAGTTTACTTATTAAGTAACGTACATGTCAATTGAGCTGCGCAGTCAATTGAGATGCGCACTCCTAAGCACTTCACGTATGAATCCATCGACTACCCAACCAGAACGCCTTAAATTAATTCAAACTATTCGGAATCGGACTCTATAGACGTTTCCACCTTTACTTCATATGTGCGCGCATTATGGCCGGTGTTGCTGCAGATGCCACACCAGTGTTCGCGCGGTCGCGACCGTGTCGCCCGACTGCTACTCGCACGCGTTTCCTCGGCGAACTGCGCATCCACGTCCCTCTGGGCTAAAAGGTCTTGAGCCTCGCCTACTTCAAGTGTTCCTCCTTCTTGTAAGCGAGATTTTTTAACATTGCGACGTTTTACGAGGCCGGTGTTAGCCTCTCGAAGCGTTTTAACCTCGGCCCGGAGGAGGGCGGCCTCGTGTATTATCGCCATCGCCCCCTTCGCAAACTGGTCGATAGCTAATAAAATCGGTGTCGGGGAGCTTCCCTGGTGCTGGCGAACTCGATTTTTAATATAATCGGTTTGCGAAGTCGCTTGCGTTGGGTTGTGTGGCGTCTGAGATGCCCACGCGAGGCCCGTTAGCGGGAGGCTACCTGACAGCGAAGGCGTCGATATCTTCACATCTAGCTTAAAGAGAACCCGTTCCGGATCGAGAGGCACTAATCCGGCCCTGGCGAATCCAGCCTTAACGTTATTCGGCGTGAAAACCTTCGTATACACGGCTTGGAAGGCGATAAGGAACTCGGCCTTAGTAATATAGTTAACAAGTGACTTCATAAAGGTTTCGATTTCGCTACCGTACGCCCGCTTTAACGGGCTAAAACACCTAACGTCGAGTGGCTGGAGTAGGTGCGATAAGTGCGGAGGTATAGAGATATAAATAATGTTCTTCTGCTTGCAGAACGCCTAGAAATCGGCCGAGACGTGGCTCCCGTGCCCGTCGATCACTAACATTCGAAATAAGCCGGTTGCACACGACACGGTGTGTTTTTCAAAATGTCGAAGCCAGTCTAGGCCCGTCTCGTTATCGGTCTATCCATTCGCAGTTAGTTTAATAACCCAATCGCGTGGGAGGGTGCTGTCGGCGTACTAATTGGCTAGGTAGTAGGCGCCCTTCATGGCGATGAACGGCGGGAGGCACCAACCGTCTAAACAGACGCCCTGGATCACGGTGACCCATTCCCGATTGCTAGGCTGGACCTTCTTTCGCTTTCCGCTCCGATCGGCGCCGGTTACGACTATCGAGGACGTGATTTGGCCCATCATGAAGCCGGTCTCGTCGAAGTTGTAGATATCCTCATCCTGAATGCCGTATTTCGCCTTCAGATTTACGAAAAGCGCGAACCAGCCCGAGATCTTTTCAGGGTCTTCGCAGAGGGCCCTCTAGTAGTCGTATGCACACGAAAAACGCGTCCGGAGTTGTGGTTGTCGCTTGACGAAGTTCCCAGCCCAACGCGTCCCGACGCGTGGCGCGTTACGCGACGCGACGAGGATATTCGCCATATCTTCCACATCGCGTAAGCGCGGGGCAAACCCTCGCGAATCTAAGTCGAGGATGTATCGGATAAGCATCTCTTCGAGTTCGGTAAGGCGACACTTATTACTGCGTATGTCGTCTCGGGCGCGTTTTCCTTCATTCTATTACGGATAGTAGATTCGGGGACGTGGAAGATAGATGCAGCGCGGCGTACTGTTATTGCGGGGTCGTTCCGAATCGTCTGGACCGCGAGAATGATTTGAGACTCTTGGGAACGTTGTAGCATGTTTAGTTGTGGAAATATATCTATCTAAAGTGGACGAAGTTGAATATAGCTGGAGTGCGCATCTCAATTGACTGCGCAGCTCAATTGACATGTACGTTATAGAAACGGCATAATAATAGGCTACCTTATTTTAACACTGTATATATAACTAGGCTAATAAGTTATAATATAAGCTAGACTTTAAAGTCGGGGATAAGGTGGTTATCTTTAAATGGATATAAACGACGGGCTAACTTGGCAACGCTATAACGTTCCCTTTAATATAGTAATATTATATTAAGGGGATAAGAGGACACTCTTACGAACTCGACATACCGCTAAACTAAAAGGGCACGAACGTGTTTTATGCTAATCGCCTTCGGCGATTCTAAGACGACCCTCTCCTAGGACAACAGGCCGAGAATCCGGAGGGCGAAATTGTGGATCCTTCGTTAGACAAAGAATAGGAGGTAGACCGAGTGCTGTCCTCTCAGCTGCACTATAGGAAACTTCAATACCAGGTGCGCTGGAAAGGTTAGGACCCGGACGTAACGTGGTATAACGCGGAGTTATTCAAGAACAGCGCCACACTTCTCCAGAAATACCACGAAGAGTATCCAGATAACGCAGGACTGCCGAAGCGACTGGCTTCATAGCTTAACGCCGCAGCTAACGGTAAGATCGACCCACCTCACGTCGACGACAACTCTTCGGCTTCGACGAACCGAACGAGAAAGAGAATTACCCGGAAGAAGTAACCGAAATTTGCAGATAAGTTTCATTTCTTAAAGGGGGTAATATTACGGCATAGGTATATAGGTACAAGGGCATGGGAACGCATAGACGACTTACCGCCGC
>JAGVVL010000016.1:0-73143 GCA_018287875.1 Nigrospora sphaerica
AGTCCGTTCTCTTCGGCAAAGCTAGCTAGCCGTTGCGTTAGTAGGCTCTCGATCGCTTTCCCTATAGTGTTGAGCAGCGCGATAGGTCTCCATCCGCCGGCTTGGTGATACTCGTTTGGCTGCTTTCCTGGCTTCCGGAGGATAACGGTGACTGCTTTCCGGAACGCTCTTGGATAGTATCCTATATGCCAGCACGCTTCCGCTAGGAGGCCAAGGCCTGGAAGAGGGGCTTTCCTAGGCGTTTAAGGAATCCGTTCGGAAGCTGGTCTAGTCCAGGTGCCTTCCACTGGCCTGCCTTAGTAAGGACGTCTTGGACTTCTTCTGCTGTCACCTTGCTGTCCATATCGAGAGGCGCTGCGAGCCGGTTCGTTGTTCGGAAGCCGGTGTACGTAGCCTTAGGGAGGGATAGAACCCTCTCGGAAGGCCTCTGTTTTCTCCTTATGGGTCGTTGCTTCGCCACGCGGTGTGTAGAGTGTAGGGACTGCCGGGGGTAACGGCGGTGCTGCTCCTTCCGTTCTTGCCCATCTCGCGATATTCCAGACGCCAGCTGGCTGGCTAGACGCCTCGTGGAGCATATGTCTCCAGGACGCCGTCTTGGCTTCTCGGATTGCTTTCTTCTTTGAGAGAGTTGACTGCCGGAGGGCTCGCCAAGCTACGTCCGTCCTGTCGGAAAGCCATATCCGCTGGGCTCTTCGCTCCTTCTCTATAGCTTCTTCTGTCTCGCGGTTCCACCAGGCTTTGCCTCTCCTTTAGAGTAGCGGAGGGGGCAACTAGGTCGGCTATCCGAGTTAATTCCTTAGTTAACGTTTCAGTGTAGCTATCGATTTCTTCTGGTGTCTCGAGTCGCCCTGGCTGTGGTAGGTATGCCGCTTCTGCCTTCGCCTGGTCATAGTCAGCTGTTTTCCAGCTGCGTCGTGGCCTGTCTTGGCGGTCTGTATGGGGTCCAGCCACGCGTATCACCTGCGGGAGGTGATCGGATCCAGCATATGGGGCGTACCCGTCGTAGGCAGTTCGGAGATCGTCCGTGGCCCACGCTAGGTCGATCGTGGAGTCCATGCACCCTCTTCGAGTCCATGTCGGTGTTCCAGGGGTGTGATCAGCTGGAGTCTCCAGGATTCTGCTAGCTGGAGCAGCTTATCAGCTGCCCTATGGGGTCGGACGTTGTATCCTCCTAGACGGGGTGGTGGACGTTAAAGTCTCCCACGAGGACTGTTCGTCTTGGCTGGGGTTCGGCATAGAGGGCTTCGATAGCGGGCAGGTCCGATCTGCTAGTGGACCCAGGGGAGGCGAGTATATGCAGACGACTGTTATGGGACCGTCTGGTAGTTGGATTGTGATGTGACACCTATCTGGCTGCGCCTTGTATGTCCACTGCGCTAGGGTGTACTTCTTATTAATATAGATGCATGCCCTACCTCCCTCGGTTGCGTAGAGTAGGTAGTATGGAGAGGATCTCGGGCAGTAGGTGGTCGGCATATTTGGGTTTCGCCAGGGCTCTTAGATAGCCAGGACGTCGTACTCTTCGGAGATGGCATCAACTGCCGGGATCTGTGCTTTCTTGCTTTTCTGCGTGTTCCAGTGTAGGATCCTTAGCGCTGTTATGGTCGAGCGTGGATGCTGTTTAGTGTTGACTCCGGTGTTTCGATGTCCATGTCGTCTATCTCTTCGTGGGTTCTACTGCGGGCTCTGCCAGTGCTTCTAGTACGGCAGCTGGTCGCTCGACGCTTCCGCGGCTGAACTGTCTGCCAGTCTTCGGCTGTTGTCTTAGGGGTTCTTGCGAGGGCAGTGCGAATCCCTTCGGTCTTGTGACATAAGCAGCCTTGGCAATCTGGACCTGCTCTTGGCGGACTGGGCACTCCTTAGACCACGCAGTGTGTGGTCCTCGGCATGCTGGACAGCAGTACCGGCTCTTATTCTCGGCTTCTGGGCATTCTTTATCATCGCGCTTTGTTGAAGAGCAGAGCCCGCACCTGCGTGCGTGGCGGCAGACACAGGCGATATGTCCATAACGGTAACAGTGGTAGCATTGCTTAAGCTGTGCTCCTTCGGCGAAGGGCTCGCATGGATAGTAGCCATACTGCCAAATAAGGCCGTCTCGACATAGCTGTTCCGCTTGTTGAACCGTGGGTACTGCAATATATAGGGCCGTGACCTTCCCAGACGAGGTCTTAGTGTTGCGAGGTAGCTTGGCCTCTAGTACGTCGATAGGGCCGCCGGGCTAGTTCCGGAGTTGGACTCCTAGCTGCCCTTGGTTCGTCTCTATGGCCTCTTTGTTAATGCCATGGGCCACCACCAGGATCTTTCTCTTCTGGATGGAGGCACTCTCTCCGAAGGCCTCGGCGGTCCAGTTTAGGTCGGCTTCTAGGGCTTGTTTCTCCGCTGCTGTCTTGCATGTGATGGCGTAGTCTCCGCTAGGGAGCTTACGTGCTGCTACTGCTGCCTCTCTCCCTGCGGCGGTGTTGATCTTGCGAACGATCTCTGCGTAGGTGCGTCCTTCTGTCTCTGTAGCCTTGACGGTGATCTCTCGTTCCTGACGGGGAGGGAGCGCCTTAGCTATCTGAGGGGCTCTAAGTGAGGAGCGGCGGTTATGGCGGTGGCAGCGGCAGCGTATGTCTTAGGAGCCTTAATGTGCTTATGGATAGCCTGAAGCTTGTTCTCGATGGCATCGATGCGTCTCTCGATGCTAGTCTGGTTGTCTGGTTCCTTAGCTGCCGCCTCGAGGACCGGGATGGCGGCTTGTACGGCTGCGACTAAGGTGGCAACGTCGGAATCACCAGCTAAGAAGCGTCTAAGGCTGTTTACGGTGCTGCGAATGGCTTCTGGACTGCGTCCAGGTGCCGTGTTGCTGCTTGGCGATGGCGTACGCGAGTCTGGAGGCGACGGCTCGGGTGGTGGGGCGGGACGTTGGGGTTCCCGCCACCCGCGCTTTGCCTCGAGGGTGGTGGATCGACCATTTCTAGGGTAAATGGGGCCCTAGGAACAGTTTCCGGGCTATCCGGTGGGTTTCAGAGTCGTGGTTGTGAAGTTATCGCCGTGTGGGGTCGGTTTCGAGAAGTTTTTTATTAGTCGGACTCCTATATCTTTTCAACCCAGCAACGCACTTCTTCTCGCACGCTTCGCGTGCTCGTCCTAACCCTAACCGACGGGTCAGCTGGGCACCGCCTACCGTTCCCGCCGCTTTCTTACCTTTTCTTGTTTTTTATTTTTCTTACGAGTGCATTTATACTATCCTTTTTACCTCTTTTTATATTCTCTCTCTTCTCTTTCTTTACTTTCATGCATCTACTTTACCTCCCTTTCTTTTTCTACCTACTTTTACACTTCTTTTTACACCTTCTTTTACACCTTCTTTTACCCTTTCTTTTCTAACTTACTGTTACACTTCCTTTTACACTTTCTTTAACACTTTCTTTCTCCTTTTATTCCCTTTCTCTTTACTTCCTCTTTCTTTTACTATATCTATCCTTACTTCTTAATTTCTTCCTCTCCTTATTTCCTACTTATGTGCTCTTTATAATCCTTTTATACCTTTTTCTTTTTCTCTTTTATTCCTCTCGTACTCTCTTTCTTGAATTTCTTACTATTCGCTTTTTCTTTTTCTTTTTTCTTTACTACTTCACTCCTTTCTTTTAAAACTCCTCTTTTTATTCATCCGTCTCTTTTTCCTTTCTTTTTCTTTTTCTTTTTTTCTCTTGCTTTTTTCTCTTGCTTTCTTTTTCTCTCTATTTTTTTCTTTTTCTTTTCTATCTTTCTGTCTTATTCACCCACTTAATTTCTCTTTCTTTCTACTTTCTATTCAATCCTATCTTTATAATCCTCGACATCGGCAATCGGCTGGATGCTCTCGAGGCCCGGATGAAACAACACGAACAGAGGATCGACGCCCTTGAGGCCGAGAACCGAGCAGTTAGGAGCCAGAGCGATGATTTGAGCGACGGGAACGACACGCTGGGGCGGCGCGTCGCCGAGCTGGGAGAGCAGCTCGTCGACCTCCATGGCCACGTTTCCGAGTGGCAGGACCTGGAGGAGCGGACCCGCAGGCTCGGCGCGTATCACGATACCTTGGAGGAGAGGTTTCGCGACGTCGAAGTTCGTCATATCGAACTGGACGAGGACTGCAGCCGGATGGCGAAGCAGCTGGACGGCATGTACGATTTGATGAATGAGCGAGTTCACGAGCCTGTGCTGGACGTCATGGATCGACACTACGCAGAATTGAAACGGAAACTCATGGTTATTTTCGATGACTAGTTGTGTATTCTGCTGGTGTTTCTGCGGCCGTTGGTACTCGCTGCCGAGTGAAGATCTCCCGTGACAGTCACCACTCTTCCACAACCTACCTACATGTATGGGGTTGAAGCTATGTAAGCGTGTTAACGGAATGACTACCTTCATACATGGTTGTAAACTAGGCGATCTTGTCCAATTCCGCCGGTCAGCTCGTGCCATCTCCTAATGCAGTCAGCTTGACACCGCTGCCAAAACACCCTTTTCCCTTTTAGTGGCGTGATGAAGCACTCGCTACACCCGACGTATTGCACGTAATAATAATCACAGTCCCGCGATTGAGTTGGACTTGGCATTTTTCCCTGGACGAGCCTCTCAAGTCCTGTCGGCCCGGGCGTGGGGGCGGCGCGCTCGGGCGGTTCTTGGGGTTCATCAAATGAGCGGCTCACGCGAATAAGGCGCCAATGAAAGCGCGCCGATAAACGCCAATGCCCGCAAGATCGGCAGACTGCGAATTGCCGTCCCTTGATTGGGGCATATAGCCGCTGACCAAGTCTGACATTGCTTTTGTAGCTGCCTCCTTTTGGGCGCCAAGTATCAGCCGGGCTATGCCAAGGCTAGCCTGCTGCTATCCTTGTTTTGCCATGCAGATAGCTGAATATGTGTTTCTAGGCATTGGACATTTTGCCGCATCCGCTCGAGGTATAAGATTGGTTATTTCGCGTTGAAATCGTGTCTATCAAGCCCTCGACATCCCCGTCCATCTCTGGGGGCCCATGATGGCCAACACCAACGTCAGCACCCCTGGACACCTCCAGCCCCTGACGCCTGGAACTTTACCGACTGCGCGCTCTACAGTCAATACGCCAGCAAGATCTATCGGAAAACGACATTCAACAGCTACAATTTGTGCGCGGCCGAAGCCGACGTCATGTACGACTATCTGATATCCGGACTCCCATCCGACGCCCCCAACGCCACGGCGGCCCCGAGCGGAAGAGGCCTCGTCTTGGTACCGGTCCAACTGCTTCGCCTTCAGGTTCTTCCCAGTCGCCGAGGAACCGTCGGGCAGGGTCATTGCCAAAATGTTCGCGTGGCCCGAGCCGAACGACGATGTCCCTAAGCTCGGCACCGTCATTCAGAGTTGCAGGAGCGAGCTCCAATCAGCCATGAGTATTGAGGGGAACGCAGACATTGCCGGCGTCGGAGTGAGTCGGCCCTCCTTACCGTATAATATCAAGGCTGCTCAGGGAGAAGAACTGATTGAGATACAGGTGTTGGCGTCGTATGGGATCCAAGCAGGGCTCACCACCATCTTTCTTCTGCGACAAGGCCTCGAACTTGCTCGCACCTTATTGCGCACCACTCGACCCAAAACCGAGCGCCGCCGTCTGTCTTTCCATGATTCCCTGGAAGCCTCCCTCCCCGGTTTCTTCTGGAGCGCCGCCCTTTTGTGCTTCGGAACGCAAATTGCCAGCTTCGGCACCGTCTTGACGGCAACGGACGCGTCAAAGGCACTGGCCAAGATTAGGGAATGGAAGAAGGGATCGTCGTACAGCATCGACGACTATTACTTTGCCGCTCTGGCGTCCGGGTTCAGCACCCTGTCCGTCTTCTCAGTGGGCCACCTCCTTTCGGCCCGGAGCCGACGACGCCGCCGTCTTATCATCACCGTCTTGGTCCTCGTCGGAATGCTGCAAACGGCCATATGGGCCTTGTTTGTGACGGCATCCAGGTACACCCTTCCTTCACTCGTGGTCATCTCGTCTTTTGAAATCATCGAACTCCTGACATACAGCGAGAACCAATCCTACTGGTTCTCTGTGGGTATTGCCTTACACGTATGCCTGGGGCTGGCCATAGCGATTACCTTGATGACGACGGGATATCGCAGAGTCATGATAGAACCGTTCAGCTGGTCCTTGCCCCGAGGATACAAAAAGAGCCTGGGCGTGCTGATGCAAGTTTTCTGGCTGGCTCTCATGTGGTTTACCTTTCACCTGCTCCGCCAACAGCGAGCCTACATGTTCAAAACGGACCAGACCGGGAATCCGCTCGCTGAGTGGTCGTTTGGGCAGGTCTTGGCTTTGACGACGTGGATCCCCGTCTTTGTGGAATTTGGCAACAATTTTGTCTGTGAGTTTCTACAATAACTCCTAGGGCTTTGATCACGGTATTAAACCAGCGTGCAACAGCTGGAATGAAAGAGGAGTGGAAGGCAACATGCCCCAGTCCTCAAGGCCGTATCCACGACCCCGCCGGCCAGACCGGCGGAACAAGACACCGAGATGGTGACTTTGAATGAGGAGCGAAGAAGAAGGGGAACGCTACCGACAGACACAGACGTGGTAAAGAAGAACCGGAAGGTCCCGGCCCCCGATGGGCTAATGCCTCGAACTTCCCTAGCACCACAACGGCTGCCAAGGTCGTCTCCCACGGCGCCAACTCGACTGCAAGAGTTTGCCGGGCGTTATGCACCGGCTTCGCTCTGTTCAAAACGGACAACCACGACGGTCTTCTCCACATCTTTACGGCCGCGAGACTATCAGAGTCGCCATGTCCGCTTAGAAGTACTCGATGATACAGCTGCGCGGACTGGCGCACGGAAACTGATGAGAATGGGCAGTTGTCGGCGGTCAATGAGGTTGTTTGAAAGTGACAAACGGACGAACCGCGGGTCGGGCCGGTCCGCAGGTACCTCTCATTTTGTACTTGTCCTCTCTCTCTCTCTGTAACATACACGTGCAACACCTGCACAAGCCGCCTCCTGTGGCTTGACGAGACCCCCGTGCGGTCCAACACCCCGTGTTACGTCGCTGTGACAGACGAGGAAATGTTATCGAACCTTGACAGACACATAGATATTGGCCAATGCGTCGCCCGGGACCGCCCCGTTTTTGTTGATCAAATTTGTGGTAGTTATCCCTGAACATCCCCAGATAGGCCATGGGATCACAAGCCAACTGAATCCCGACAGCCTCTCCCCCGGGTGTAGCTTGGGAGCGCCGGCTTCACAAAAAATCAGTCAGCATTTCCCCGCTACAAGTTATTACAGTATGGCTCACTCGCACGCATGTCAAGCATTTTCGCTGTACTTTGCCCACTTGAGTCGCTGGGCTCTCCTCCACTCTCATGGCAACCATTCCCTCCCTCTGTGAACATTTGCCCTCCCGTCTAGGCTGTCCGAGTGGGTATCCACACCTGCTCTCATGGGATCCCTGTCTCGGTGCACTCACCACAGGTCCTGGGAAGTGGAGGTGCCAGCGATGTTGCAACAAGTTCCATGCACCGGATCCGGCTCCGTCATCCCGATACACGACGTGCGCCTTGCCGTGGTTAAACCCACAACTACGCCAGAGACCCTCCCCCCTGAATGCCGCGTCATCGCCACTCCCGGCGCTGTTGCCGACGCTGGCTTTCGCCCGCTGCTACGCGGGAGGGCCTTGACTTCAGTTGCGGCGACGACCCACGGCACACCGGAGACTCTCTCGTCACACACCGGACGGGCATTTCCACGAAGGCAATGTTTTGTTTCAGCTTTGAGTCACCTTCCCAGGCTGTTGGCACGCGTCCGATGACGAAAAATCCCGCGTGGTGACGGGCGGCAGTGGGCATTGGGTCCGCAAAAGTCCCGACGTGAGTCGCAAATGAGCAAGGAGCCGGCTTCCGAATGCCGCGGGGAGAAGAGGGTTGTCGCAGCTTCATTGGCCCATAGCCCAGAGCAAGCAAACACTCGTTCTCATATCTGCTTCTGCCCGTCAAAGTGAGGCGAGAAGTGAGGTTGTCATCCGCATCTGGGCAGTGAGCATCCTTCCCCTCACGTTTGACTTCCGGCGGCGCGTCTCTGTCTCTGCCCGCCCAAGTGAAACGAGAGCTCGGGTAGGTGACTCATCCCGTCCGATAGCGCTGTAATGATATCCGTTTGCATCGAAAGCGCTTTGGCCAAGCCAAAGTGGTCCTAAAGTTTTGCCGTTGGCAAACACTTGCTGCCTAAAAGACAAGCCGGATACCACAATTTATGAACTCCTTCTGAGCTCTACCAATCAAGATGCACCGTACCCGGGCCTCCTTCCCCTGCAGGGACCGTGGCAGCCAGGCAGCGCAGCAACAGGACTTTCCATACCACTGCAGATCTGCGAGATGCCGCGTGGGATGGAGCTTTTGCCCCGCCCTTCCCGTCTGTTTGCTTGACATGCCGCAATCGAGGACAGTCATGGCCGGTTTCGGGACCGACGCAACGATGGCTTCGGGACCGTCACAACGAGACCCCTCGCAAGTCAGTGAGTACCCGTCAGAGCAGCAAGTTCCCGCGGCAGAATCGGAGACGGCAAAACTGCGGTGCACAACGACTGGTGATGAACAGAATCTCTACCGGTCAAGGGATTACTATTTACTTTATACACATGGCCGCCATGCTACGGAGCGCAGAGGGAAAGGGTCTCTCCCCTTTACTGTCACAGATGCTTCGAGGTATTCCACCCACATGCCACCAGAATAGGTGTAGACTCCATCCAAATCGACAGCGTGTTCCAAGACGGTACTATTCTAGTGAAGATGGTATAGGCGAATCACAGCCTCAGCTTCAGGGCATGGATGAAGACGCTTGCCCTGGATACCTCGGTAGTTCGGATTTCTCGGAGCCGTCTCTGCTGCTGGCCCCTTATGCTATTCCATACTTCTCCCCTAATTAGATTGCATGGCCAGTTACGGAGACGGAGGACCATGATACCAGATGTGAGTCACTACAGGGGGTGATGAATGTAGCCAAGAAGAGAACGGTGTAGCAAGCAGGCACCTTTCTGGGGGATGGACACGGGTCTATCCCACCAGGCTCGGAATCGTGTCATTTCCTCGAAGAGGAAAGAGCACATAGAGTGTATATAAAACAGCTTAAATTTATTAGTATTCGATGTTCTTGCTTGTAAGAGGGTTGTACCGTCTGAAGAAATCCGAAAATGTGATCAGGGGGGCTAAATGATGCCATGCGATTCCGAGCCTGCTGGCATCCCATACTGATTTTGCTACGGCAGAGCCACCTTTGAGCGTTCGGAAACCACCGAACCACCGATCTTACGATCTTGGTCAGCCCCGCCTGGGGTACTCGTCAGCGCTGTGGACTGGTGGCGTTATGCTTCAACGCTGCGGAGGGCACTTGGGGTCGGAGCCCCGGAAGCCTACAGGTACTTGGTTACCTTTTAGGCTTGCGGGCGTGCTGCGCGGCGATCTGTACCTGCAGACATCCCCCTGCTGCCTGTGGACGGAAATCCGGGGTTGCCCTGTATAGCGACATGTCAGCACTGTCAGCCAAGCCGGGAGCGATGTGACATGCCGTCACAGTTTAAGGTTTTTGACAGGTTTTGGCGGAGCGGGCCATGCCACGCAGTCGGCTCCATGGAACAGGGATTCTCAGGAGAGCAAGAGTCAGGGTACTACTCATCACTATCCCTCGCATCAATTGCACAGCAACGGTGTATTGCGTGAGTAAAACTTATCGAGCCGTTAAGCCTCGACGTACTCTAATAATTTGAACCTCGGATTTCACAACTCACCCGATTGCCTGAAACCTGGAATTTTAAACCCAGTATGTATTTGCGCATAAATTAACGTCAACCTGGTTAACGATACGCACGAGGGGCGCGCCCAAGAGCGTTTGGGTGAGCCATGTACCAAGCACCAAGATCTTGATTCAACTACTGCTAAAGGGGGAAGCAGACCGGGAGTACCCTCCTCACTGTTACTTCCAGGTGCTGACGATTTAGAGGCTCCCCTGCCCGACTCTGTAAAACGGGTCGGCCGTCATCCATCAGCGAGCTGGGATCCTACTGGATACTATGCGCATTGCCAGTCGGTGAGCATAGTTATTACCTAGGTCGGTGACTAAGAGGTACCTAGCTTCTGTAGGGATCCCATATTCGTCCGTCGGAACCGCTC
This sequence comes from Nigrospora sphaerica, assembly GCA_018287875.1. NCBI lineage: Eukaryota > Fungi > Ascomycota > Sordariomycetes > Amphisphaeriales > Apiosporaceae > Nigrospora > Nigrospora sphaerica. The sequence goes on from JAGVVL010000016.1 coordinate 10,159, forward strand.
TCGTGTTCGGATTGAACAGCCACATGTCATTCATTGCAGCCTATCAAGTCGATCGAATATGCCGAACCGAGGTAAACAGATTTCAGTGGCCTTGCTCCTTTCGCCGATGCTTCTCCGCCTCCTCTCGAATGGACTTGGTGAGAAGGGCTCGCTTCCAAAACTTCTTTTGTATATTGTACCGAATGGCCCCTTCGCTGTAGCTCAACTCCCGGGGAAGAAGACGGGAACCATGGAGAGCCCAGCCGTCGGCACCCATTTTTCCAGCTCCATCAGGGCACCTTGTACACCGTTGGCGTAGATGACCTCAGAATCATCCGGCTTGGTCGTCTGAAGCCATGCCGGGACGCCGTCGGCTTCCGACATTGAGGTAAGCCAAGGCGGCATGGGTACTCTCTGCGTATCGGGTGGGGGCTTTGGTGTTTCGCTGCGCGCGATTGTTGCGACACCCACTCGGAGACGGGCTGAAGCTGCCTGGTATCCTCCTCATCATTGGTCTGGGCATCGTCATCGTCCTCAAAAGTCCCAGTCCCGCGTCGTCCGATGATGGTCGGTGCTCTCTTGAAGGGGCTGAGGTGTACGCCTGACGCACTGGGCATCCGGGATGTGCCGGCAGCGAGCACGTTTTGCACCATACCAATACCTCCGACCAAGACGAGGAACCAGGAGTCGTCTTTGAGACCCGAGACGCTGATCAAAAGGCAGGTCCAGAGGACTGTGAGTAGCAGAGACGGGCCGCGTGTCTCGGGTCGAGGTCTCCATGTCCCCGTCGCCAAGCTTTCAAAGTCCCAAGACCCGGGGCCGCCGAGCAACACCATGATATGGTGACTCCCGTTGCCCTGGGTCAAGCACGTCACCTTCTCTTTTGTGAGCTTGCGGGCGGCCAATTTCTCGTCCTTCCATTGCGGCAGGGTACATGTCGCGGTGCTGAGCAGGTTGCCGCTTGCCGTGACGAGGAATGGCCCCCAGTTGCCAGAGCGCACCCATGGAATAATGGCAATGGCGGCTTGGACGACGATCACGCCCCAACCCAGCCACCACACCCAATCCACGCTGCAACTCGAAGCCGGTCCCATCTCGAAAATGTCGATTCGGAGTGACTCGGCTTTGCCGCCCTCGTCGAGATCCCGGGGATCGACTCCGTGGTGCGATGCGTGATCTCTCAGAAGGCGAGATTGAACCCATGAGCGCGACTCTCGAACGAAGCCGTTGCTGCAGTTGACGATAATGGCAGGATAGTCGCCTCTCGGCATCAGCCTCATATCGCCGCATGCGGCCAGGAGGTTGGAGAAGCCATATGCTACCCACCCGAACGAAAAGGCCACGGGGACGATGGGAAACCTCGCATTATTAATGAGCCGTACTTCTACTTGAGGCCCAACCATCTGGGCGATGGCCTTCTGGACAACGTCGCCGCCGACCAGCAACAGGAGGCTGAGAATGTCGCTTGGGTTGGCCCATTGTTGCTTGAGTTCGTCCCTGGGGCTCGTCATTTTCCAGGGAACTTTAAAGAAACTGTCGTTGGGTGACGATTCCAGGCCGTCGGGTTAGATTTTACCCCTCACCCTGAGTTCGCAACGAGAACCCCCCTGTTTCGCCATCGACGTTCGATTGGCTGCTCGTCTGCGGCTGAGCAGAATCAGCCCGAGGCGTTTTATCGCGCAGTGCAGGCCGCACGTGAGCGTTCTTTGCTTTTCCGTATTCGTATTTAGCCTAGTTTATTTTCTGGCGCAATGCGGGCGTCGGTAATAAGCACTATTTTCCTTGTTTTTCGCCCATATTCTGCCCTTTCCCGTCTCCTCTCCGCTTCTACTCGGGCGTAACAACACATCCCATAATAGAGGCGTCGCTCATCTCGGCCGTTGGCACTGCCGACCAGCCTCCCATGGATCCGCACTCTTCCGCAGCCAATGCCACAGTTGGCACCATCTCCAATGATCATGGTGAGCCCCCCGACTGTCCACGCGCTGCGCGGTCGCGGCAGTCTAATAACACATCATAAGCGCTGGAACTGCTGTTCGACTCTATTCTGAAGCAGCTCGCCAACCTGGACGTGTTCCGCCGCAGAAAATCCCCGACGACATTCATAGTGTATGCACACAACAATGCGCAAAAGGGGACGCCATTGGGTTATCAACAGATTCTTCGTTCCTTAAATTGTGACACAACTACAGGTCTCCTTATCCGCTTAGGAAGGCTTCTATTAATATCCCAAACCCTACAGACATTCCGACGGGTACGCAGCTGTAAGCGCGACCCATACCGCTGAGATGCCGGCCAAACGGGGTGGATCCCTCTACCGGATCACAGAAACTCACAAGGATAACCCGACAATACCTGTGAGGGTTCCGCCGAGACGAATAACACCAACAACGTTAACGACACCGAGTCCAGATTTATTTAAGAGTGCTCTAAACGCTTTAAGCTAAAGAGATAAATAAAGGATCTCTAATAGCAAATAGCTGCCTTAATCTAGTAAATAATAGGAAGTACCTAAGGTATATCACCGCCTATCCTTCCTAATATTAAGGGCTCCAACTAAGGTTGAGCACCTCCCTAACAGGTTTTCTATAACTAGAAGTTTAAGGACACCGTTAAGTTCGAGACTTAGTTTTGCTAGGTTAAGAATAAGATCTTAATAAACGTTTCCGTTTTCCATAGACCTCTCGCAGGCTTATATCAAAGGTCGCTTAGGTGGAGATACTAGCGATAATCTTTAACTTTACCTTTAAGATATGCACCCAATCCGATCTAGTTATACTAGGCCTTAATATTGTATCTTTAGTAGCAGTATTATAATCCTAACTAAATAGAGGCCGCCTCTTTAGAATTCGAGAACCTTTATATAACTATAGAAATGGATTTTTGTTGGAAGTGGTGGTTCGATCGGAAAGAGGAAGCAACCTTTATAAGGGCTCTTTCGATCTCGGAGGCCGTTCCTTAAGGATAAAGGAACACGGAAGAGTAGGAACTTCTCGAGGGGGTAGAGAGTGAGATCTCTAAGTTGCTTGCTTATTTTCGAGACTATGCACACAAAGAGGAAGATTTATCCCTTATTTATACCCTTTTAACCCTTTATCCTCTTAGTAATACAAAGAGGAGACGCGTAAGTGGACGCGTAAGCAGTGACGTGGCTTAGAAGCACATGGACGCTTATAGAACCTCGTGGGACCATGTGAGGCTTGTGGAACCTCATGGAAGTACATGGAAACTGTCATGGATGACATCAGCACGCTAACCACTGAGCCAAAAGACTAGGTAGACTGGATCGAAGATCCAGTCTATTGCGTGACTTATGTACTTGGAGAGGTTGGCTAACCTCTCACAGAAACTCGTAGAAACTTGTAGAAGGTTCCAAGTGGCGTAGGCCACGTATTCGGGAAAAGTGGCCCTAGCTTTAGGGTAAGCGGCCCGTGCTGTCGGGTAAGGTGGCCCGAGCTTTAGGGCATCTCGGTTAAAGGACTAGCTTTTTGATAAATGCATAGCTAAGTCCTTAACGAAGGATAACGGTATAGGGGTAAGCCCTATACTTTTAACAATTTTTAAGTTTTTAAGAATAAGTTCCTTTGACTTGCCAGCGAAACTAGCTAAGTTAAGACAGATTGGAAGCGCCTCTTAACCGAAAGCTTACAACAGAGTTATAAACAGCCTTTGCCTTCTCTTATATTAAGAGCAGCATTGGATTTGATATGTTTATAACCGAGGCCGCCAGATTACTTTAATCCTCTAGTCTGTTAAGAGTGACAACCCTGACGTCGCACGAACCGCGGAAACTATAGCGGCACTCGCCGAACCCCTATCCCCGCCGTCGACCAATCGAGTCTGCTAAGCCATCGGAGAAGCGTTACATTACCTTAACCTTAGTATGTTAATATAGACCCGATAAACTCCGACGCCTTTTAAAGAACCGACTTTGTCTTAACTATAAAAAGCCTGGCTATTACGCTAATGATTACTTAAAGAAGCGAGTTAATATCGACTACTCGAACTATATTAACACTTTAGTTAGCTAATAGATAAGAGCTCCCTATCTTTATTTAAACATTAATAATCTTATAACTAAGATTCCAAACTTTAACTAAATCGAAGATATTATAGATTTGAAAAACTAGATACCCTTAAATAAGTAGACTCTAATTTAAAGGAAGTTATCGATATTAAAAACATATAAGATAAGCAATCCTTTAATTTTTTAAGTAAGCACTTAAAGACCGTTTACTTTCCCTTATACTATAGCTTATAATAGATTGTCTCTCTCTACTTATGCCTTTATCGACACTAGAGTAAGCAGATACTTATTTATAAGCGTAGCCTTTACTTAAAGGCTCCTCTAATACTGAGACGGGGATAGGGAATGATGGCTTGAACCTTGATCAGGCCAATGCACTTTAAGTAGGAACGCTCAACCGTTTGCAGTTAGCTATGTGAGAGACACGCAGACACACACACAACACAATTCAACCTGTTGACCACCATGCTTTATGAATTCACACTCCCTTTGCTCTTGACTTTAAACCTCACTCTTTACCTCCTCACTTGCTGCGACCCTTGATCAAGACCATCCACACATCTTTACTTGTGATATTTGACATAAGGGCTCGCAACCACTCCGTTCGGATCGACCTTACGACCGCGTCCTTCCACCAGACTCCCTTCATCTGGGGTTTGTCTGTTCTAATACCTACACCTCCTTACTATTTGTGACTTTCATCCTCAACCTATCGGCGGATTCGACGGTACCCTATCGCAACTAGTGGACATTACCTTACTGGGACACTTCTAAATCCAGAGCCGTCTCACTACCCGAACCCATTTTCTAGTCCTTAATATACTGGAACCAAGAAACCCCGAACTGTGGGAGTCTGGTGGAAAGACACGGTCGTGAGGTCGATCCCAAAAGTAAAGCAGAGGTGAGGATACTGTTGATCAAGGCAGTCCTTAATGTAGGACAGCAAAAGAGGTTCAAAATAGATACAGAAATGAGTGTGAGAAGCTGCGCCTAGGCGTAGTGGTTGAAGTGAAAGATGGGAAAAACGCCATGGTGTCTCCCACAAGAACTACGCTTCAGGCTGACCTATATATGCGTACACCCTTGATCAAGGCTGACATAAGCGCCCTGGCCCGGTCTCAATACGCTACAACGTGATAGTCGGTTGTAAATAGTTGGAAACACACGATATAATGCTAAATATTCGTTACCGTCGTCTTCTTTTCCTTAAGGAATAGACCCCCTAGTGTATAGAATATTATATTACTATAGACTAAGCCGGACAGCTTATAGAACCTACTTTTAATACAGACGCCTAACGCTGCGAGCAAAAGATAGCTATAGAAGACTAGCAACGCTTAGTAAGCCGAAGATCACAATGTCCGGATCCTTTAGTTATCTGTAGTCTATATGCGACCAACACCGATCGCGAGAAGTCGCTACCGATAATTCGATATAAGAAAATCCTAACATAATCCATGGCCACTCGTGTGTAAGGACAACGAAACAATAAAGGTATCGCGAAAATAAAACGCGCGTTAGCTAAACTAACCGACGTGCCCCCACTGTCGCTAACACCGCCACCGAGGGCACCATCGTCCCCAATGGAACGCGACTCTCAAGGACCCTTTATCCGACGCCGGAGCTCGGCAGGAAGTTTTAAAGAATGTATTGACACTTTTATCTCCGCACCAGCGATAGAAATATCCTACCGCCGAAACCCTTAAGATTAGCACGTCACTAGCGTCCACACGATAGACAAAATTATCCTTAAGAAGTAAACGTTATAAGGGGACTCGTTACCCTAAACTCGAACACTCTTTGTAAAAAGTATTATAAGTGGTACTAAAGTAATACCAGTACTTAAATGTGTTTAGTAAGTTCGAGTCCGATAAGTTACCACTATATTGCACCTGCAATTATAAAATTATCTAAAATAAAAATACTAAGCTAGACGAGCTCAAAGATACTCGGGCCTACAGAAGATATCGCTTAAAGAAATGGAGACATATTAAGACCGGGCCAGGGCTCTTACGTAAGCCTTGATCAAGGGTTTACACAAGTATAAGTTAGGCCTCGGAAGCCCAGTTCATAGTTCAGAAGACAGCGCGCTTTTTCCTCCTTTTAATACACTGCTACTCTTACTACGGCACTTCACGCTCATTTTTCGTGACTATTTTGAGCTTCTTTTACTTCCCTACGTTAAGGATCATCTTGATCAACGATATCCTCACCTGATTGTCCCTTGGGATCGACCTCACGACCGTGTCTTTCCACCAAACTCCCTACAGTTTGGGGTTTCTTATTCCATGGCTCCCTACACAGACTCGAACTGTGAACCTCTTGATTAACAGTCAGAATTAACTGGGATAGATAGCGACAACTAACTGAACAGAATGAACGTGGAGAATTAAGGAGAATATAAGGCAAGAGCTGGAAGTCGGGAATAATGAGTACCCCCAGCATGGATGAAAATATTGTTACCCCTCCCTACGAAAAGAAACACTGCAAGGTGGTGGAGATTATTAATTAAATAACGCAGAACACGATAAACAAGAAAGCCGAAAGATACCGGGCTAATGTCGGTGTCCGAAGAAATGCCTCGGTATAGAAACAACGGGAACTTACACCGACCGTGGCTAACCTAGCTAACGAACTGACCTGCCTAATGTGGCAACTTACAGAGAGGCTAATAGGAGTTGCCGTGTTACTCCTGACATTCTTAGTTGGGACCAGCTCCTATGCCCTCAAGACGCTGCAATAGATAACACAAATAAGATTAATGATTTTAACAGAGACATATAAAGTTGTCGGTGAGCGAACGGATTAAGGGATTCCGGTACGCGAATACCGACATCTAGGGCCAGCCAGGAAGCAAGTCACACACCGGTTCTCGAGGAACCGATTAGCTATCCCAAGACGACTATATAAGAATCCTCCCAGATAACGGAAAAACAACATGAGCACTAGATCCAACAGACAAGCCGCGGATTAAGAGACTTCACATATAACAGAGTTCGTGGAGCCTTCCCTTACAACAACCACGTATAAGCAATCAACTGCCCCTTTAGTCCAAACGCCCAGCCCCTCCCTGAACCTAACGATATCTGCCACTTCCACTCCTAAGAGTGAGAGTCCTCAGGGTATCCCTGATTAGGGAATCCACCCCTACGACTCTCGGACTTGAGACTCTTACTTAACCCAGGGCACTACCTGTACCTGAGGTTCGACGGTAATAACATCACGGCCTTCCTAGAAGACTGGGAGAGACACGCCCAGCGGTTCCGTTTCTCCGAAACCGACAAGATTGCAGAGCTGATGGCCTACTGTATCGGTTAAGGAACACTCTCCCAGATCCATCTAACAATTAAGGAGTGTACTACCTGGCCGGATTTTAAGCAGCGCCTCCTTTCTAACTTCAAGATGGGGGACCTCTTACACCAGCTTCCCCTTAGCGCGAAGTTATCGGAACTCGAATTTGGACTTAAGCTGTCAGACTATTAAGAGATATACAACTACCTTGTCGAGCATAAGCAAGTCGCCAATACTTTGAAGGCTGTATCCGCAGTATAAGGAGGTGTCACTAAACCAACGCGAGAGGGTCTGATTAAGCGTTTGCACCCGGATATCTAGCATATGCTATTTAAGAAGAACCGGCTTGCAGGATATAAAGACACCTTCAAGGACATCTCGGACTGGTTAATCGAGGAGCGCATATTCAGCAACACCCTTAATACTGATGCCGTTAAAATACATACTGCGAAGATAATGCCAGATAGGAAGAACCTCGTGTAAGAGAGAGAACCGAAAGAATGACTAAGGACGACACGCGCGTGGATGCCAGGATGATCGACAATACAATCGACGAGATAACTAAGAAGTTCGAAAGTCTCGGGGTTAACCGGATTCAAGCTTTAATCGACGAAAGATTGAAGCAGTTATAGCCGCCTCACTTGCAAGACAACTCACAGACCTATCCCCATGTTAGCAACATTCAGGCAAGAGAGATGACAGCAGGCGTCGTCGATCGAGACTCCTTTCGACGCGGGGCACCTAGATTAGGGTTTTCCTCTTATGGGAGAGGTGGCCAAGGCGGTAGAGGCTCTTACGACCGCATCCTCCCGGATAACAGCGTCCAGTTGCATAACACGTACGGACCTGGAGACTGCTATGCTTGCAGTGAGCCCAGCTATAGGAGCAATCGATGCCCCATGTTGGCATACTGCACCGAGCAAGGCTTCCTACACTGGGATGCTGATGCCCAGAGATACCGAGCGGGCAAACGAGGAGAAGGCCACTAGCTAGACGAGTCGATCTCAGGAGACTACCTCCGCTAAAAGAAACCGGCTATTTGGATATGCCTGATGGATATCTTCTTTAACAGACTGGGAACATATCAGCAGCAAGCGCACGCTAGGAACGAACTATTTAAGCAAGACCTGATTACTTAAGAGGACATGAACGAATTTGTAGCCTATTATGGAAAGAGGCAAATCGTTAATTAAGGATAAGCACAACCAGCTATAATAACCGTTAACTCAGTCGAGACTTACGAAACAACTTGTTAACCAGATGTTGACTTCGAATTCATATACGTCGGGCACGACTTAGACAGTCGAGAGATCCTGCGTGTTATAGAAAGGCAAGCCGTGCCACCACGAATTACCTCGATCGAGGAAGTTCCAGACGAAGAAACAGTAGCTATTATAGTGAACGCGGGAAGAGAGTAAAGAGAGTAAGACTGGAAGATAGCAGGTACGCCTTAAAGGATGCCACTTAGCTAACGAACAGCTGGGCGAAAGGAGATTAACGACGCGACTACCTCGCGACTAGAGGGAAAAAGCTTGATTAAAATCGATGTCGACAAATAAGACCAAGCGAATCCTCGAGGAATTTGGCAACTAAAGAAGTTCTGAGTTACCTGGTCAGACCTAGTACCCGGAAGTCCCCAATTTCAGCTAAGGACTGCTGAAGGTGGCGACAGACGCCATAGACAAACATTAAGGGATTGAAGAAATAATCGACACACGTAGACGGCTTCTTAAGACCCCGACTGCATCAACTATACGAGGACCAGTGGAGACCTTAGGAACAGCACTACGACTGAAGGATCAGTAAGGTTTACTAATAGAGCACACCTAGCTAATAAACTACGATAAGAAGTGGAGAACACGGAGATGGTTTACAGAAGCGCACTAATCAAGACTCCCCATATACCGTCAACGCGACCGACTTCTTTATAAGACTAGACGAGATCAAAGCAGCGAGACCTTTAGGACGCCTTCCAGCCAAGGAAGTCAGACCTAACGGCGATGAGACTTTAGCACAAGGTCTACTGGACACCGGAGCTGCGATCAATGTTATCGTGGACACCTACTGCAAGAAGAACAACCTGCCTTTTATGGCATCCAGCACAGTCCTAAGAGGATGGACGGCAAATTCCGCACCCACCGAGTCAATAGGGACCCTATTGACTACTACCTTTGGATTGGGGGACGCAAAATCCGGACTTCCTTTTAAGTTGTCAAGGCTGAGAATAGCAGTCATGATATAATTCTCGGCTTACCTTTCATCTGCGATAGTTGTGCGGTTCATATCTTATAACGTACCCGAGGGCACTCTACCGATAGCCCAGCTTATTATAGGTAATGCGAAGCTCTATATTCCAGTGATCCCCGATAAGAGGAGCGCTGATTAAGGGAATGCAACCGAAGGCGGCTCCTTAAAAGGCGCGCTACTGAGGAAGACAGCCGGCCTAGTAGCGATCATAGGCTGGCAAAACCGTCTCTCTCGGCCACACGCTGTGCACTGGCAGAATTAGTTGTCAACACGATCACAGCTGCAGAATCACCTGATCAAGACCTTCCACGACTAGGAAAGGATGAGACGATCGTTAACAAGATCTCCAACAACGGGCTCCTACTCCTGCTTCAGGGGCTGAGAGATGAGTGCATAGGGGACAAGGAGGCCACAGCCAGGAACGAGGAGATGCCCTCACCCTCAACCCAGACACACTTGACGACAGCAAGAGTGTCACTTAAGCCACGCCTATAAGAACGGAACAACCAAACAGATTAACACCATGTATAAAACAGTCGCCTAGAAAGTGCAGCCAGTGGACGACTACCCTTCGGACGGATCAGTCCTAGCTGGATCGACGTTATGGAAATAAAAGGCCTTGGAAGAAATCGCAGGCAGGCTTGCACCTAAGCCGCCAGATGGCCCGATGAAGAACATGCAGCCAAGGTTCACCACTATAGGACTTAAAGAGCAACTGACAGATGAGCGATAGGCGGAAATCCTTGATTAGCTGAAACCCTCAGAAATGACACCGGAAGAAACGGCCATTTTCAAGCAAATCCTCCAGAACCGAGAAGCATGCCTAGCTTAGGACACCATGGATATAGGCTATATTCGGCTAGAGATCTCACCCCTATACGAAATCCGCACGGTACCGCACGTCGCATAGTAAGCTAAGAGTGTACCAATCCTAGGGGCGCTGATACCAAAGGCAATTGAGGTCCTTAAAAAACGCCTTATTAAAGGATGGCTCGAGGAAGGCCACGGCCCCTACAGGAACAGCTGGTTCGTGGTCGTAAAGAAGGACGGCAACGTTAAACTCATCAATTCAGCCACTAGGCTTAACGGAGTTACGATTAGAGACGCACTTCTGCTAAGAGGCTACGACGAATTCGCGGAATCCTTCGCGAACTGCCAAATACTCTCGGGATTAGATCTCCTTTCTGGATACGACCACTGCGCTTTAGCTCCGGCCTCTAGAGACTTGACGGCCTTTTCGACACCGCTAGGAGTCTTACGAATAACAACGCTGCCCTAAGGATTCACTAATTCCCCAGGACACTTCATCCGCGTTATGGCAAGAATCCTATTCGATATACCAAAGGAAAAGGCCGACTTCTTCTTTGACGACGTCCCAGTTAAAGGACCAACTACACGATACGCCGATCAAGAGCTTTACCCTGGGATCCGGCGCTTTATACTGGAACACCTCGAGAACCTAGACGCTGTCCTATTTAATATGGAGCTAGCCGGGGTTTCAATTAGCGGACCAAAATCGACTTGGTGCTAAAAGCAGATTGAGATCGTAGGCTACCTATACGGCTCCGATGGACGCAAACCACCCGAGAGGAAAGTGATCAAGATCATGGAATGGAACGTCTATAGAGACGTCACCGAGTTGAGGAGTTTTCTAGGGCTGGCGGGCTGCTTTCGGGCATGGATCGACCGATATGCGGAAAAGATAAAGCCACTTACTAAACTCTTACGGAAGGATGAGCCATATAAATGGGGCTCTGATTAAGACGAAGCACTCAACGTCGTCAAGACTGAGATCGCCAATGCTATGGCACTCGTTAAACCGGAGTACGGCAAGTATAAATTCTACCTGCGGACCGATGCCTCCGGAATTGGCTAGGGAGCTGAGCTTAGACAACTCATCAACGGAGAATACCGACCTATTCGCTTCGAATCCGGGTGCTGGAATAATGCTAAGACGAGATACGACTTAGGAAAGCAAGAGTGCCTCGCCATCGTGAAGGCTCTACGCCGCTTACGGTTGTACCTCTTTGGGGACGAGTTCCTTTTAGAGACAGATGCGAGGACCCTACGGGACCAGCTAAACAACGGCTCTATGAACCTCTTGCCTTCAGCACCACTTACACGCTGGCTAGCCTACATTAAGCTATTTGCATTCGAAGTTAGATATATCCCTAGTAGACGGAACCACATTGCTAACGCGCTATCGCGGAAAGGGAGAGGACCATTAGATAATGAAGATAATGCGGCTGAGGGGGACGTAGACGACTTTATCGAAACACAGATCAATTTGGTGACCATAGTAAACCCACAGGATGCACCTAACTTGATTAACGAATACCGCTATTACTTAACCACCCTACAGTTGCCATCGAGACTTTAGAACCCTTCCATAAAGAACCTACGCCGGCTAGCGATCAAGTTCAGAACCCAGGCCAGTCACTTCTTCCTCCGGGACGGAGTCCTCTTCAAGAAAGGAACGCACGAAGTACTAATCCGAAGAGTGGTGGAATCCGTTGATCAGAAGAAGGAGATATTCTAGCAAGCACACCAGGACCTCGGACATAAAGGGAGGGATGCCACCTATAAACGAGTCGCCAACTTATACTGGTGGGACAACATGTACACGGATATCCGAGACTGGCAAGCGGCTTGCCTTCGCTATGCCAAAGCATCCGACTAGCGACCTATCGACGCCTAGCTGTGGACAGAGCCAGCAGACATCCTCACGACCTGGGTTATGGATGTCCAATATATGCCACCCTGCCAAGGATTTAATGCGATTATTAAGGCCCGTTGCGAAGCCTCAGGTTACCTGGAAGCCATGGCACTTAAGAAGGTCAACTCGTTAGCAATTTCACGGTTCCTAAAGAGTCGAATCATCTACCAGCACGGTTGTTTTCGACTCCTCAAGGTCGACGGCGGACCAGAGAACAAGGGCGAGGTCACGAGGATCGCCAATACGCTGGGCTTTCAAGTCAGCACTGGGCTACCCTACAGCTCGAAGACGTAAGGCCTGATCGAGGGAGGGCACAAGAGTATTGCAAAGAGCCTAATGAAAATGACGAATAGCAGTGGTTATAACTAGGTGGCAGCACTCCCTTTGGCTGTCTAGGCTAACAGGACAGTGGTGAGGTATTTCGGTATATCCTTATACCGCCTCCTATACGGAAAGGAACTATTGATGCCCTTTAAACTTAGCATACCAATATAGCGAGTACTTAATTGGGACAAAACCATGGACCACGATGGGCTGCTAAAGCAAAGGATCCGGATGTTGGAAAAACGACCCGAGGACGTCGAAGCAACTTGCAAAGCAATTGCCACCCAACGAAGACGAAGAGCGTAAGCCGTTAATTAAAGGAGTCACCATAAGATACGCCCAATAGCCTTAACGAAAGAACACCTGGTTCTAACGTACAACTACGTCCGCCATATCGATATGTCCAACAACAGGAAGCTCCAGTACCGATGGATGGGCCCTTATAGGATCGAGGAGATCATACCACATAACCGCTTCAAGCTGAAAGACGTCACTGGACAACCCATCAGAGGAATCTTCCACGGCGACCGACTGAAGGCATTCATCAAAGACCCGGACGGAACTTGGGAGCCGGTGGACGCAGATAAGGATATTTAAAGTCAGGACAACCCATTGGCACCACCAACCGGTTCTAATTAGCAGAAAGCACTAAAAAGGCGCCGCAGACAACCGCCTAAGAACAAAGAAAAGCCAGCACCAGCTAAGGATCCCACGACACATATGAAGAACGAACCAACCAGACAAAGCTTGAGATCCTAATACCTTCCGGTACCTTACAAGGATACAAACGCATTCCGGGCTTCTTCTAGCCTTGGAAAAATCGTGGGAAAAGCCGGAGCGCTTTCATTGACCTATAGAACGGGGACGAGAAAATTCGAGCTATAGGGGACGCCCACATCACCCTGTGCTACCTTCGTAGGTCGCCATGAACTTAATCAAGAGGAACCACAGGCCTGGCCCTTCTTATATGCCAGCTTGTCTACCACTCCTTTCTACTAAAGCTTTTGCGATGTTTTCAGTTCTTTCTTTCGACACACTTCGCTGTGGGGTACGGTTGAGACCGGGCTAGGGCTCTTACGTAAGCCTTGATCAAGGGTTCACACAAGTATAAGTTAGGCCTCGGAAGCCCAGTTCATAGTTCAGAAGACAGCGCGCTTTTTCCCTCCTTTTAATACACTGCTACTCTTACTACGGCACTTCACGCTCATTTTCGTGACTCATTTTGGGCTTCTTTTACTTCCCTACGTTAAGGATCATCTTGATCAACGATATCCTCACCTGATTGTCCCTTGGGATCGACCTCACGACCGTGTCTTTTCGCGAACTCCTGCAGGTTTGGGGTTTCTTGGTTCCAATATTAGAAGTATATAACTAAGAACCTAGTAAAGGGATTTATTAAGCTAAGTGAAGTGCCTTAAGTAGCACCAATTCTCTTCGCGCCTAAAGGGAATAGAGGACTACTGGCTTTATATAGAACTTTAGAAAGCTTAACTCCGTTACTTATAAAGACCGACACCATTTCCCCCAATCGAGGAGACTATAGCCCGGATTTCTAAAGCAAAGGTCTTTACGAAACTAAATATTTAATAAGCATTCCACGTAAATCTGAATAGCGCCAGAATTAAAAGAGTTAACAGCGTTCTATACTTATTATAGCACCAACTTTTAATATAACGTACTCCTATTTAGATTAACAAACTAACCAGCGACCTTTTAGAGCTTTATAAATGGCACTTTAATACACCATCTAGACCATTTCCTACGCGGTATACTTAGACAATATTGTTATTTTTTAGAATTCAGTTAAAGAATATAAGAACTATAGGAAGGGTTCTATAAGCACCTCTAAGACGCGGGACTGTAAGCCAACATTAATAAGTGCGAATTTTATGTTTAAGAAACGAAGTTCTTAGGCTTTATTATCTCTATAGAAGGAGTAACTGTGATCTTATTAAAACGTCCGTTTATGCTGACTAGGCATCGCGACGTCTGTTAAAGGAGTGTAATTATTTCTCGGCTCGATAATTTCTATCGCAAGTTCGTTTGCGAGATATAGGTGGATCGCTCGACCGCTTACTAACTTAACGAAGTAAGGTTTACTGACGTTCCAGCGGATAAAGGCGTGCTTGAAGCTTTCGATACCTTAAAACAACGACAATTAAAGGCTCTGGTCCTCGTATATTTCGGCTATAAGAATAACATATAAGTAAAGACAGATGCTATTGATAAAGAGATTGCCAAAGTCTTATCGTAAAAGAAGGATAACACTTTTAATAAGCTGGCGACCCTTTTCCTTTTACTTAGACACCCTCTCTGTAGGTTCGGAGGTTAAGTACAGCCATCTATAATAAAGAATTGTTAGCTGTAGTTTAAGCCCTTAAGAGTATTAATACGTTAAGTTTATAGGACTTCAGCACCTATAGTTCCCAATTATAACGGACTATAGTATATTAAAATACTTTAACTCAAAAACGTTATCTTAACTTGCGATAAGCTTCCTAAGTAGGAGCTCCTTACCGAATACCACTGCCTGCTTAGGTACCGCCTCAGGAACGCAGAATACTGCGGCCGACGCTTTATCACGGGAAACGAAATCTAAAAATATAGAAAAGAAAAGCCGATATAGCGATCCAAAACCTTAGCTATCTTTTATGAGTGCAAACATAGATATACCAGCGCTTTATATAGTGGACCTTTAAGTAAGGTGGCCCTTTTAAGGACGGCCTGCTACCGCCGCCACTTTCTAGGTTAATGCTAGTATATCAAGGGGCTGTCGAACTTAACCGTACCATGGCTTACATAAGCCGTTAGTTTAAGATAAGACTATGTTAAAGCTGGCTAACGGCATTCACGCTGGACCCTCATTAATTAGAACTCTCTTAAATTAGGGCAAGCTAGTGGTCCCTAAATAAGGCGATCTAAGGACGTATATCTTAAAAGACTTTTATTTGCGCTTGATATCAGCTATACCCGGATATAATAAGCTCCGTAAGTTAATACAGAGCTAGTACTGGTAGCCAGGATTATTTAAAGATATTGACCGTTTCGTAGCCAACTATCGGAGATGTGCCGATTATTTAAAGTCCCCGGGATAAGATGCTTAGGATTTCTTTATCCTTTTCGATACTGCTTTGCTTATAGCAGTCGATTTAGATAAACTTGTAAGGAGGAGGCGCTGGAGAGGTGCATCCGCAGGCTGGTCATCTGACCTGCGGCGCAGGCCAACTAGCGGCTTCTTGGCGAGAAGCGAAGACGCATCTGCTGGTGCCCGATTGAACTTGGATTCTCGCAAGAATCAGTCTTGCAGTGGAATTGAGCCTGCCCTTGCTACCCTATACCTGACGGTGCCATTGTGATTCCTTCGGATCCTTACTGAAACTTTAAGACTATACTTAAAGATTGAAAGGGGTTTAATAACCTCCTTATTATAGTTTACTTATTAAGTAAGAGGAGTTGGTATATTCGCTTTACGTTAGTAACAGCTAAAGACGTTATTAAGATATACTACTATAGTTTATATCGCGTCTTTAGACTACTATAGTAAATTAGGAGCAACTGTGGACTCTAATTTGTCTCCCATTTTACTGATAAAGTCTTTAAGCTCTTGGGTATCACCCGGAAACTAGGATCTCTATACTCCTAGTTACAAAGGAGAGTGGAGTGTATAAACTAGGCTATCTAATAACGGATTCTACCTTACTTATTACACTTTTAAGATAACTGGTTGTTAGTGATTTTTAACTGCGCGCACCGTCTAGGCTAGCATAACTTTGGGATTTCGATAAAACTGTCTCCTTATAAAGTTAAGCGTGGTTTCTTTTTATACCGCTGCTATATTCTAAAGCTAACTAGACTTAAGATATTAGCAAGCTTCCGATAATAGAGTATCTTAAATAATAACATATATAGAAGATTATAAAGATACTATATTAATATATAAAGAGATGGCGTAATAATAGGCTACGCCTTATCTTAACATTGTATATACGATTAAGCTAATAAGTCGCGATATAAGCTAGACTTTAAAATCGGGGATAAGGTGGTTATCCTTAAGCGGATATAAACGACGGACTAACCTGGCGACAGGCTAACGTTTCCCTAAACTGCACTTGCCTTGATATTACACTATTAAGGGGATAAGAGGATACTCCTACAAACTCGACACACCGCCAAACTAAAGGGCACGAACGTGTTTCATACTGATCGCCTTTAGCGATTTTAAAACAACCCTCTCTTAGGATAACGGGCCGAGAATCCAGAGGGCGAAATCGTGGATCCTTCGTTAGACGAAGAATAGGAGGTAAGCCGAGTGCTATCCTCTCGACTGCATTATAGGAAACTTTAATACTAGGTGCGCTAGAAAGGTTAGGACCCGGATATAACGTGTTACAATACGGAGTCATTTAAGAACAGCGCCGCACTTCTCCAGAAATACCACGAATTACCCGGATAACGCAGGACCGCCCGAAGCGACTGGCTTCATGGCTTGACGCCGCAGCCAACGACAAGATCGACCCATCTCACGCCGACGACAACTCTCCGGCTTCGACGAAACGAACGAGAAAGAGGATTGCCCGGAAGAAGTAACCGAAACTTGCAGACAGTTTCGTTTCTTAGGGGTAATGTTACAGTATAGGTACATAGGTACAAGGGTATGGGAACGTATAGACGACTTACCGCTGCCTAGCGGTACGTACTGCCGCTGGCTGGATATATTCCTGCCAAACAGTGACTGAGAGAAGCCTGTTCCTCTTCTTTTCCTCTTTACCTGTAGTTTTCGCATCTCAATAGAACCTTTGGGTCATCAACAGATCCTTCGTTCCTTGGACCGTGACAAGGGGCAAGAGCGCCAGCAGCCTCCAACCGGTACGGACAAGCCTGCAACGAGCCTACAGGATATATGGACAGCCCGACAGACAGATACTCCTGCTCCCGAGACACCTACCTGGCTCCCTACACCCGGTGGCGGACATGTCGAAGAAAGCGAAAGCTAAGGCCTTTGAGAAGTGGTGGCAGGAACTACCGCCACGCAGACGTCGTAGTCTTTTCCGACGGATCCCAGATCGAAGGGCGCACAGGCTGGGGTATGTCATCTACCAGAACCAGCACACGCTGCAATGTGACTCGGGACGGCTAGTACCTTCCGAGGTCTTCGACGCCAGGCGGAAGGGGCCTTGGCAGGCTTGAAGGGCGCGTTCTAGCGGCCTGCAACGCTACCCTATACTGTACATCTGTCTTAAGAACACCTCAGTGGTGGCCTGTTTTAAGGGCAATCCCGCCGACAGCTCGTAGAAAGCCTTCATCTAGTTTAAGCCTAAGCACGGAAGGCAAGGATTATAGTCCACTGGGTCTCAAGGACACACTGCCGGAAGGCAACCCGGCTTCGATACTTACAGCCTCACTTCAGCCTAATAGGCCCCGACTACGCAGATAGATTCGATAACTTTTAGAAACACCTATTAGTGTTACCAAAAGAGTTCGAAGCCTTGATTTATATAACGAAGTTCGACCTGATCTGCTATAGCCTAACCTAAGGGGACGACTTCCGTTTAAAGCGCAGGCTCGGTCCCTGGAGAGGCAGCGAGTTGCTAACTCCAGTAATTAAGCGCACGTACAGAAAACACAGCACAAAAACATATAAAATAACACGCAGACTTGTAAGTAAGCTAACAATCATAGAATAAGGCTATTGCGCTAGTCAGGCCAAGGTACTCAGCATAATCGAGCAGTCGCAAGTCTAAATATCACACACGCTTAAGTATCGCGACCTGGGCCTCTAAAAGTAGGTAAACGTGACCGACATATAATAAGTTCGAGGACCCCTATTTGGGCCCCCGCCACTTTCGGGCCCCTAAAAATCAGCCAACGAAAACCAGCACTATCAATAGAACTTGAGATATAGCCTTAATTAATGATAACTCTAATATAAGAACCATAAAGCCTCACTTAGGCTTTCGCTGTCACTCTCTTTATCTAGACCACTTTTGGCTTCTCCGACTGCTAATTAAGCCCGGTGGACGTCTTCGATGTTTGCGAACTTCGAATTAAGGCTTAAATCCACCTTCTTCCTTTTCCTTAGTCTAATAGTGTCAATCCTAACTTCGAGAGCTTGAATTTGCCTTTAAGCAGTAGCTAATTGGACGTTGTTCTTATCAAAGGCCTTTTAGATCTTCCGGAAGAGTAATCGTTATATGGTTAAGTGTTTAGCTAGCTGGTTTAAAAGCTATACTTCTTTAATAGCTTTATCCTCTATATCTTCCAACTTATTTAAGGCTATAGATATTAAGTACACCTACTATGCTAGCGAGCGGATTAAAACAGAGCTCTTATATAATAGACGAAGACATATATAGGATAAGACGATTGCCGTTTACAGCTACTTCGGAAACCTCAAGATTAGCAGGACGACTATGTACTTATTTTAACCACATAAACTTTGATCCACGGCAGAGTCCGCGAGGTAGTTAAAATAATTAAATAAGAACCAGGCTTAATAAAAGTAACCCAAAAAGTCTATAAAACAATCCAGAACCACTGCGGATTCTAACTATATATTATATTCTTCAGGAAAAGCGAGCGGACTTTATACCGTACATCTTAAGAGAACTATTAACATATATACAATTCTAAGAGGACCACTGCCGATTAAGAGAATGCATTGGGTAAAATTAGAAATCGTTGGTAATATTATTAAGGCCGAAAGACTGCAGAACGCTGGCATAACTTAAGGGAACCGGATCCTATATAACATAACTTATAAGGGTCTATAATATAAATCGAATAAAGCCAATCGCTAAGGTGTCGAGATAACTAAAGCAGCTAACAGCCTTTGTTAACGATAGGCTCTAAATATGTTGCAGGTATAGGACTTATCCTATACCGTTCTCTCTCACTACGGACTAAGCTATGCACTTAACAGGAAGCTAGTCCTTTAACCGAGCCTATCCTAAAGCTCGAGCAGCCTACCCTGGAGCACAGGCCGAGCTTACCCCGCAAGCATGGCCCGCTTTACCCACAAGCGTGGCGTACGCCACGCGAAACTTCTGCAAGTTTCCACGAGTTTCCACGAGTTTCTACGTGGCTCACCTGAAGCTCCGCGAGTCCCATAAGGCTCAGCCTTGAACCTCATAAGGTTCCATATGCTTCTAAGCCACGTAATCACTTACTACATCAATCTTACGCGTCCTCTTCCTTGTATTACTAAGAGGATAAAGGTTTAACGGGTATAAGTAAAGGCTGAATCTCCCCTCTTCGTGTAACTAGTCTGTCACTAAAGCAAGCAAGCAAGAAAAGCACACGAAATACACTCTCGTTCCTCTTGAAGAGAAGTTCTTATTCTTCCGTGTTTCTTTACCTATAAGAAACGACCTCCGAGATCGAAAGAGCCCTTATAAAGGGTTGCTTCCTCTTAGATCGAACCACCACTTCCAACGAGAAAGGGGCTCGTCGGAAAGGTTCTGCCTTATAACAAGTAAGGCTAGAGTCTTCTGCTCCTCGAAACCTCACTTATACTTATCCGTATTAAGGAAGAACTGCTCAATTTTTAGGTGTTTAAAATAAAGCGTAAGGAGGACTCCATGTGTTCCAGTTTGAAGAACCGGATAGACGGTGGGATTTCGGCATTAAACATGCCGATACCGACTAATAATGTCGGCCGTATTGTTTTTCCGGCGTGAGTAACCGAAATAAGCCCTTATTCGGTTAAAGAGAACTGAAAAATGCCTTGTATCGAATATAACCTTTAATTCTAAGGTTAAGGAATAAAGGGGCAGCTATATCTAATCGGGGCGCCGAAAAGCAGCTTATCCGAAATATTCGCTTAAAGCAAGTCCGAAGGGCTTAAAGACTTTGATAATATCGAAGAAGGCTTTAGAAGACTTAAGGTTGCTTCCGGAAGCTTCGAGGGCTTTCGAGACGAATAAAGCAGTTGAGAAGACTTAGGGTCGCTCCCGGTTGCTTCGGCCGAGATTAGGAGGAAGAAATCGACGAGGGAGGTTAAAGGAGCCTAATCTTAAACGAAAAGATATCGGCCCAGGGCTCATAACCTTGTTGAAGTGGTGGTTCGATCGGAAGAGGAAGCAGCCCTTTATAAGGGCTCTTTCGATCTCGGAGGTCGTTTATTATAAAGAAACACAGAAGAATAAAGAACTTCTCTTTAAAAGAACGAGAGTGTATTTCGTGTTGCTTTGCTTACTTGCTTCGGAGGACAGACTAGATACATAAAGAGAAGAGATTTAGCCTTTACTTATACCCGTTAAACCCCTTATCTTCTTAGTAATACAAAGAAGAGGACGTAAGTAATTACGTAAGTGATTACGTAGCTTAGAAGCATATAGAACCTTATAGAGGTTCGTGGAGCCTCATAGGGGCTCGTGGGAGCTTTAGGGGCCATGTAAAACTCGTGGAAACTCGTGAAACTTTACAAGCTTCCGCGTGGCGTACGCCACGCTTATTAGATAAAGCAGGCCATGCTTGTGGGTAAGCTGGCCCGTGCTCCAGGGTAGGCTGGCGAAGCTTTAGGATAGGCTCGGTTAAAAAACTAGCTTCCCGTTAAGTGCATAGCTTAGTCAGTGGTAGTGACAGAGAACGGTATAAGATAAGTCCATACCTGCAACACTAACTGTTAGGTAGGTGGTTAAGTGTTCCGCTAGCTGGTTCGAAAGCTGTACTTAGTTCTTGAAGTCCGACGTCTTCTTTAAAGTGGACCACACTACTGTAGAAGTATAGTAGAACAGACAAACACTAGGTGTAGTGCCTGGTGGAAAGACGCGGTCGTGAGGTCGATCCCTGATAATGTGATAGACATGCCCTCGATTTAGGACGTGTAAGTCCTTGATCAAGGGTATGTCTATCACCCAATAAAAGTGAGGTCCAACTGGGACAATAACTGGGACAAAACGGTTACGAGTGATGGTCTCAAAAGATAAAAAGAAGTGAACATGTCTTGTTGTTGTCTTATCTCTACGGTGGAAGCTGGACGGCTACTTATAGGTGCAAGTCCTTGATCAGACCCCTGGCATTGGGTGCTTACGTACCCTAGCCCCGTCTTAACCGTCCCCCAGTTGGGAAGCGATCGTACCGAATGTCAAAATGAAAAAGCATCACAACTAAAATACAGTGTGTATGAGAGCGACCAGACTTTAATAAAGGGGCTAGTCTATGCAAGGCCTTGATTAGTCTGATACCCCGTAGATATCCTCCTCAATCTCCTCAGGCTCGTTCCCTGCGACCATTCCTGCGCGACGGGCAGCGCGCTCTTATCGGCCTCTATAGACCGGCAAGTTCTGTCGCCAAGCGTCCTGCAAGGCGGTCATGCGAAGTCGCATATCGTTCCATCCGCGCCAGTCTGCAGGCGCCGTGGGAATGGGACGGGTTAGAGCGTCTCTCTGGTATCCCCAACCCTTACGTAGCTTAAGCGACCTCCTTGATTAAAGGCTTGCGCCCGTTGTCCTCTTGTCATTCCTAGGTAGGAACCGTCAATGTCAGAGACAAGGTCTTGCCCTGTGCTGCTTAGGTCGTACGTGTATGTCGGCATGGGAGGCTGCTTATAGTGCTTGCTCTTAGTTAATGTACCGACCTAAGGGTACTCGCTCTTTGTTAAGTCGACGTCCGGATCCGTGGGGTTGTCCTGCGCAGGCTCCTCGGTATGCGCTGCTTGTGCGGGCTCTGGGTTACTGGCGGTATGTCTCTCCGACCTGGTGGATCGACGGGTCTGTCGTCGGCCTCTGTCTGCTGGACCTCCTGGCGTGGGTCGCTCTTAAACAGCGGCTTCCTCAGGGATTGTGGCCGGGATCTGGCCTCTGGAAGTCGTTCTCGTTAATCCGCTGTTAGATGGGCCTACTGTTAGCTCGTTGCCAGTGTTGCCAGGTCTCTGTGAAGAGCTTAACCTAGGGGTAGCAGCCGTACGCGTAGGCGTGGGAGTCGTCAATGTCATATTCGAGATACCTCTACGCGTTAATTCTCTAGCTGAGGGCGGCGCTATGCGACCACCAGATGGCTGACCTGACGCCTGGCCTGTGGACGATCCCCTCTATCTGTTAAGCGGTGTGGATAGTGCTTGTCTCTGATCAGGCCGTGCTCTGGCGGCAGGCGTTGATTCTTGGGAGGCTGGTCTCGATACTGGTCGTGATGATTGTCTTGTTGACGTCTGTGTGGACGGTGTATCCGGATTAGTGTTCACTGCGGCCCAGGTCCGCTGCATGTCCATATTCAACCTAACTGACGCTGCCAGTTCGTTGACCATGACATAGTCCAATTGGTTCTCCACCCCGCGCAGCTTGCTGGAGATGTACACGAAGTTGCTGTCCTTATTGATGTTGTACACTATCCAGATGACTGACAGAGCCATATAGGCGTGGCGCTAGCGTTGTTGTCGGTTACAATAGCAGGGCGTCCAGCTAATCTTGAGGTTCGGGAACCTGTCGGCAAGGTTGGCTCTGCTTAAAGCCTATCGAAACAACTCTCCTGTGTTTTCGGCAACGACCTAGTTATCTTTGTCGCCAAACGTGTACACTATAGCACGCTGTAGTCCTGGTGTAAAGATTACCAGCGGCCAAGGACCATAGTCCTTATCGTCATGCGCTGCTCTGCAGATGCAAATATAGCCGTCTGTGTAGGTCGTTTGCAATTATGCTTGCATGTCGTTATTCAGGTCGTTTGGGGCGTTGGGCTTGTCGTCAAGCGCCGACAGTGTGTCTTCCGTTAAACACCACCTGAGTATCGTGTTGATCATCGATATGAGGGCGTCAAAGTCCGCTCCTAGCATAGTCTTGCCTTCGGCGTACCTGAAGATGGTACGAAGGACAGCGTCCTGAGTTCCTGTCTTCCAGTTCTTCTGGTTCGTGATGGGCAAGGGTCTTGTCAATGACTCGCGCATGGTCTTGATCGGGGTTGACTGTAGTGAGTCCCAGCTGCGTACTGGTGTGTCGTCCCTCGTGGTGCTTTCCCACTTTGGTATAGGTACCGAGGATCTCTCGCGTCCAATTACTCTCCCTAGGTTCTCCAGTTCGTCCCAGTGGAATGAGCTAATCCTTAATCCGGGCTTGGTCTCTGCAGACAAGTACTTAGGCGACTTTTCTAAGGGTAGGAGGTTGTCTTTGTCGGTTCTATAGTTATCGATACCGAAACAGAAGTTGCAGTTCTTCTGTATAACCTGGTATATTCGTTGTATGGCAGCAGTGAAGTTGCGTTAATTAACGACTTCCCTGACGACCTCCTTAATCAATGTACCTTAAGAGGTGCCAGGCTAGCAGGATCATAAAGTGGTTGTCTGCCTAGCATGTACTCGCGTGGATGCCCTTATAGATGTGGACTGCTTTCCCTAGTTGCCTTCACGTCTCCCGTCTAGGATGCGCTCCTAGACCACTCGGCCGGCGTGGTACCTATAGTCGAGGTACTAGTTGTCTGTTATTTTAAAAGGGAGAAAACGTGGAGCCGATTCTTATCGTAGACGCATAGTAGGTGGTTCTCTCTATCGCTGTCTGGGTGCTTCGCGTTGATTATAATAGCAAAGTTGTTGCACAGTCCTTTCTCCCAGTTGGACCTGGCTATAGGTAAGATATGCTCTTTCTATGTGCTGTGGTTTATATTGATCGTGTTAAGGAAGACTGTTCTTTTATTCGCATTCTATAATAGCGCCAGGATCTTCTCGGTGTCTAGGTAACTGACTGGTCTTTTTAGTACGAACCGATATACTGCTTCCTAGATCGCTGCTGAGTATGCAGTTGGTTCCGCTCGGTCGCGGGTCACTTTCTCAGCCTTGGTCGCGACTGCCGTGTCCGGAAGCTTTGTGATTAAGGGAATACCGTCCTCACTGCGTTCGAATGGATAGCTGATCGGGAGGTTGTCGTTGGTCTCGACGCTCCAGAGGTCAGCGTCATAATCCTTCGTAATACTCTCTTGTAGTGCCACCAGCGCTGCCTTCTTCCCTTAGAAGACGTTGAAGTCTTCTATCTAGCCGAAATGGACGTCTTCTATAGTGGAAAGTCTTAATTAAGATAGGAAGGTGATCAAGGTAGAATAGGGTTCCTTAACAGTATACAGTTCGGGGGTACGAGTAGTGTGTGATATTCTCTGGTGACCAGAGGTGCGGAGGATGTTGTTGGAGGGAAGAGGAGTGCTTGCAGGAGTAGAGGAGCGATATTAGATACTTATCCTTAGAGGCTTTTAGCTAGGAGACTCCAGGTCGCTTTGTGACTCGTAAAGAGAGCACGTGACTGCTTTCGGTAAGTTGTTAATTACGGTATTGAATAGCTATCCGATATTGTTAATCACTTGTTATCATTTGGCGTTGGGAATAATTGCGGAGTCTCGACTTAACTAGGCTGTATCCGTCCTTGTTCTTCTTTTGTTCTTTATATTATTACGCCTTTGGTCTCTCTTCGTCCCCTAGAACAACATACACACTCATGTCTTCATTGTCTTGGTTAACATCTTCCTTAAGTTGTCGCCATGTCTTCCCAGCATCTGGAGCGGTACCGGCTGCCTCTTATCGCAGTCGCAGCGGCAGGGTTTCGCGACGGGGCTATGTACACTGTGCGTGCTAACGAAGCAATCCATTTGATGCCGGCTGTTAGAGGAAGGCGACGAAATGGTTGAACTGTATCTCGACAACTTGTCGTAGGTGCGCAAGTTCTTCTTAGAGCACTCGGAGTTTGGCAAGGGTAGGTGCGACAAGAATTCGAAGTCGATTTCGTATACTCATTTGGCGGTAAGTCGCTTCCCTCTGACCAGTGTGCTTGGCCTGTTTTAACTGGTGGAATATCTTAATCAGATCCTGGGCCATCTGACTATCACCACTATGCCCTCCAATGAGCACACCTATTTACAGTGGGTGTTCGATAGAGCGTTGTTCGAGGGGAAGGATAATCAGGCTATCCAGAATATCTTAGGGTGGTACCGCCCTGATCAACAGCTTCCACCTATCTTTATGGAGGCAAACTATAGTGGTCCCTTCGGCTAGGTTATCGGTAAGTTGCTATCCCGAGGAGAGACAGCAGCTGCTGTCCTAGTCCAGGCGTATAGGAAAGCAAACCCCATGCCTTGCGAACATTGCGAGTCCCTATTACGGGATGCTGATATAGAGGACACGCGCAGTATAGCGCCATTCTTCGGTTGTGTTTCTCTCCCTCAGTATTATGCGAGTTACGGTAACTGCTTAATAGTTGGACGCAATACCTCGTGCAGCTGGTGTATCCATGGGAAGATGCTT
Organism: Nigrospora sphaerica; assembly: GCA_018287875.1. Lineage (NCBI taxonomy): Eukaryota > Fungi > Ascomycota > Sordariomycetes > Amphisphaeriales > Apiosporaceae > Nigrospora > Nigrospora sphaerica. The sequence goes on from JAGVVL010000016.1 coordinate 35,953, forward strand.
AGAGATCTTTAGAAGAGGGGAAAGACGAAGCTCGGTCTGTCGTCTGCTGATACTAAGGGCGGCTTGGTTATCAAGGGAAAGGAACTGGAAAAGATAGGCAGGGATTCCTTTGCTGTCCAGGCTTCGTGGAACTGAGGTAGGGGGAAAGGTGTACGCTGCGCCTATATGTACCCTTGATCAAGGCATGCGCGTTCGGAGTCTGGTCTTTCTTTGGTCTTTATAGGCTAGCTTTATACCGAGGCCATAATTCATATCTAATCGTCTTCTTTATCATCGCTTTTCAAGTTAAGATATACTACTGTGCTGGACAGCAGTTATCAGGTAACGAGTGGAATGTTCTGATCGGCGCTTTAAAGCGCAGGATCTAAACTGAATGTCGTTGTAAGGGTACGACACGTCCCCTAAAACAGTAAAAAGGAAAACGGGAAATCGGTGAAACTAAGGAACTATGCGGCGAAAGTACCACGACTGTCCTTTTTAAACAAGGTCGTTAGGAGGCCTAAAAGTACTCGGGATACTTAACGTAGCCTTCCCGTGTGCCCAAAGGGATCTCAACTTAGATTCTTGACTGGGTCGGCGGTAGTCCTAAACTCGTGGCTTCATCGATGCTGATTTCTTACAGAGGTTTCTTCGGTGGTCTGCCCCTTTTTTCGGGGGTGGTTTGTCTTAATCAGGACCAGGTATAGGTGCTTAAAGGTCCTCCTAACTCCATCTATCCTTATCGGTATTAAGTGGTTCCTAGGTTCCGTCGGGGTCCTTCCTAAAGGCCTTCAGCCTGTCGCTGTGAAAGACTCCTCGGATGGGGACTCCTATAACGTCTTGGAGCTTGAAACGGTTGTGAGGCAACGCTTCGACGATCCTGTATAGTCCCATCCATTGGTACTGGAGCTTCCGGTCGTTAGATATATCGATGTAGCGGACGTAGTCGTAAGCAAGGACCAGATGCTCAGTCGTCAGCGGTGAACTTCGTAACTTGGCCTTGTTGCGTTGATCAACGTCTTGCGCACGTCGTTTTCTTTAAGACACGATCGCTCGGCAAGTCGCTTCGATGTCCGCAGGTCGGTTCTCTAGCATTCGCACCCTTCTAGTGATCAGCTCTTCTTAGCTTATATCTTCGTTCCAGTTCATGATCCGCCACATCGGAATGCTCAATTCGAAGGGCATCAAGGGTTCCCTTCTGTATAGGAGTCGGTATAAGGACATGCCAAAGTACCGGACCACGGTCCTGTCGGCCCACACAACTAGGGGTAGTAACGCCACCTAGTTCTTGCCAGACCCGTCGGTCATCTTCATTAGCGACTTAGCAATACTCTTGTGCCCGTTCTCGATCAAGCCTTGAGTCTTCGAACTGTAGGCGGGTCCTGGTGTGACTATGAAGCCTAACTTCTTGCCAGCCTTAATAACCTCTCCTTTGTTTTCTAGGCTGTTGTCTACTTTGAGGCGCTGGAAGCAGCCATACTGGTAGATAATACGTGACTTAATGAACCGCACGATGGTTGCCGAGTTGATCTTCTTTAATGCTATGGCCTCAAGGTAACCTAATACTTCGCAGCGCGCTTCGACAGTTGCGGTGAATCCTTAGCAAGCTGGCATGTACTGTACGTCGAGTACCCAGGTCTGAAGGATATCTGTAGGTTCCGTCTAGAGTTACGTATCCATTGGTCGCTAATCAGAGGCTTTCGCATATTGGAGGCACTCTGACTGCCACTGCTTAACATTAGTGTACATATTAGCCCACCAGTATAAGTTGGCAATCCTCTTGTAGGTCGCGTCTCGACCTTTGTGTCCGAGATCCTTATATGCCTAGGCGAAGATATTCTTCTTCTGATTAAGGCTTTCCACAGCTCTGCGTGGTGGTGACTTAGCTATGGCCTTACGAAATATCACTCCTTCGTGGATAAAGAAGCGGGTGGCTTCTATCTTAAACGTAGTGACTACTCTCCTTAAGTGGGGAGTAGTAGGGTCTCGTAATTGGTCTGGCAGCTGTAATATCTCTAGGTAGTGGCGATACTCGGCCAGCTTTGTCTGTGGGTTCTGTTAATCAGGCTCGGTTATGTTAATCTTGGCGTCAATAAAGTCGTCAATGTCCCCTTCGTTCGCGTCGTCGATATCGTCGGATAGTCCTCTGCCCTTGCGTAACAATACGTCCGCGATAACGTTCTTCTTGCCTGGCAAGTGGTATACTTCGAAAGCGAACAGCTTAATATATGCCAGCCACCTTGTCAGTGGTGCTAATAGCAGTAGGTTCATTAAACAGTTATTGAGCTGGTCTCGCAGCGTCCTAGCGTCCGTTTCTAGTCTGAACTCGGCGCTAAAGAGGTACAGTCGTAGGCGCCGTAAGGCTCTGACGATGGCGAGACACTCCTGCTTGCCGGAGTCGTACTTCTTCTTAGCGTCGTTCCAATATCCGGACTCGAAGCGAATTGGCTGGTGCTTATCGTTAATCAGTTAGCCAAGTTCAGCTCCCCAGCCTATACTAGATGCGTCGGTCTTAAGGTAGAACTGATAGGTACCGTACTCTGGTTTTCGAAGCGCAACTATATCTACGATCTCGTTCTTTAAGGTATTGAGTGCTTGATCTTGATTAGGACCTTAGGTGAAGGGCGCTCCTTTCTATAGTAGCTCTGTTAAAGGTTGCGATTTCATGGCATAGTGGTTGATCTATGCTCTAAAGCATCCTGCTATGCCGAGGAAGCTCCTTACTTCACTGACGTCTCTATAGGCGTTCCACTCGCGGATCTTTATAACCTTCCTTTCGGGTGGCTTGCGGCTATCGGAACCGCATATGTAGCCAACGATTTCGATCTAGCGCTGGCACCATTAGGACTTGGCGCCGTTAATGGAAACTCCGGCGAGCTCCATATTGAATAGCACGGTATCCAGGTTCTCTAGATGTTCCAGCATAAAGCGTCGGATGCTAGGGAAGCGCTCTTGATTAACATAACGCTCCGTGGGTCCTTTAACTGGGACGTCGTCGAAGAAGAAATCGGCCTTTTCCTTGGGAATGTCAAATAAGATCCTGGATATCACTCGAATGAAGTGACCTGGTGAATTGGTGAATCCTTACGGCAATGTCGTCTGTTGTAGGACTCAAGCGGTGTGGAGAACGCTATTATGTCTCTCGAGGTCTCTGCGAGTGCGCAGTGGTTGTATCCCGAGAATAAGTCGAGTCCGGTGAGTATCTGACAGTTTGCGAAGGGCTCAGCGAACTCGTCGCTACCTCTAAGTAGGAGCGCGTCTTTAATCGTGACACCATTAAAGCGTGTAGCTAAATTGATAAGGCGTACGCTCCCGTCCTTTTTCGCAACGACGAACCAGCTGTTGCGGTATAGTCCGTGGCATTCCTTAAGCTAACCTCTCTCGAGTCGTTTCTTCAGGGCCTCAATTGCTTTTAGTAGTAGCGCTCCAAGGATTGGGACGTTCTTTGCTTACCATGCTATATACGGTACTGTCCGAATGTTGTATAGGGGTGAGATCTCGTGTTGGATTTAGCCTATCTCTATTGGGTCCCATACTAGACAGGCTTCCCGATTCTGTAAGATCTGCTTTAGGACGGCCGTTTCTTAAGGTGTGAGCTCTGAGGTCTTAAGCTAATCAAGGACTTCCGCCTATCTGTCGTCGGTTAACCTTTATCCCAATAGCATAGTCGTGAAGCGTAGTTGCATATTCTTTATTAGCCCGTCCTTTGTTCTCGCAGGCATCTCGATTCCTGCCAGCACTGCACCTTTCTAAGACGTGGAGCCTCCTAGAATGCTACCATCTGAAGGGTAGTCGTCGACAGGTTGGACCTTTTACGCCACTGTTTTGTATATAGTGTTGACTTAACTCGAGATAGCGTGTTGTCGGACCTCCTGTCCTCGCTGGAGAGATAAGGGCAGTCCTGATCTGCGGCTCGCAGCCCATCGTCCCCCATGACCTCATCTCGAAGCGACCGTAGAAAGTCTAGTAGGGTATCGTCCGAGAATCCTAGGAGGACATTATCCTTATGCTCATCGTATAGTGGAGACTCTTGATCAGTGCTATCCGCCGCTTTGATGACGTTCAGGGAGAATGCTGTTAGTGCGATCTTCTCAGAATCCTTGTTAAGGTGGTGCAGCCTTTAGATACTACTGCGTCGGTTAATAAGCGCAGTAGCCCGGCTTTTTCCGTCGCTGTGGCCATTGATCGAGACTTTCCACTAGTCTGCTTCTTATCTAGTGTGATGGGGACTCTGATCTTCGTGTTGCCAATTAAGAATTCCGCTAAGGGCTTCGTATTTTTTTATTATTATTCTTACACCTAGCGACCTATTTAGGCCATGAGGACCCCTGCGCATCTTAGCCTAGGAAAACCGTTCCGGGCTAACGTCCGGCCGGGTGAAAAACCTAGGTTCCGCTGCGTCGTACCGCTTCTATCTACTCTTTGGCCTGCCATACCGAGATCGGGCTCAGCGCGCCCGCTTCCTAGCTGATAAGTTGATTCGCTAGCTGGAACATGTCCAGCCTTCGGAGCGGAGTAGCCATCTTGCGATAATTCCTGCTTTTCCTGGGGTGTCGAGCATCCTGTCCGTGTCTATCGGTCCTCCTAGAGCTTGGACGAGATGCTCTCGTCTTTCTCTTTCCCGTGGGCAGAAAACGAGGATATGCCGGACGGTCTCCCTGCCTTGACCGCAGACGCACCAGGGGCTGTCGAAGCCCGGGACCCTACGCTTAAAAAGGAAGTCTCGCAGCCTAATCTTGCCAGTCCTCGCTTGGACGAGGATGGAGCTCTCCGCCTTATGGAGTCCCTTATGGAGCTTGAGGACGTGCTTGTCTGGCGGCATCTTAGTTGCTGCCGGGGTTCGTGCTGTTCGATTTTGCTGCGCTTGTTGCCATCTTTGAAGCCAGTCTCTCTCCTCAGCTTTATGTGCTGAGTCTCCAGCTAGCCATTCGTTTAGCCACCTCTTACGATCGGGAGCGTCGGGGCCTTTCGGTCTGCGCCGGCGAGTCGGTCTTGTTAGGATCCATCTAGCTGCGCTATCGCATCTCGCTTGGATGAGTGATGCGATACGCGGCTGTTGGACCTCTCTTCCGATGCCGCCACCCTTCTGTTGAGCCACGTGTCTAAGGGGACACGTAAGCTTCCGTTCTAGTACTGCGGTGGCCGTGGCTTTGAAAGCTCCTGTGACCTTTCGGAGGCACTCTGTCTGGACGTCGTTGAGTGCCTTGGCTCGATTTTCGAGATCTGGCGGTGCCACTCTGAAGCTCCATAGCCTATCGCAGACCGTACGACAGCTATATAGACTTGGCGGGCTCGTTGGAGAGATGCGCCCCACGTCGAGCCGGCTATCCGGTTTAGAGCGTAGACCTGCGTCGCCATCTTCTTCGATATCGACTGGATATGGACGTCCCAGCGGAGACGTCTATCCACCTGGATGCCAAGGACGCGGCAGGAGTCTTCTGGTTCGATTTCGTGACCTTCTAAGGCTATCTTTGTATCCGGACCTTTCCGTCTTCGAGAGAAGTGGACTAAGTGATATTTCTGGACTGCAAAGGTCATGCCGTGGCTGACTGCCCATTCTTTGCAGACCCTATGAGCAGCTTCTAGCCGCTCGCAGGTCTGCTCTGGGTTTAAGCCGAAGCCCACGAGGTTTGTGTCGTCTGCGAAGGCTATAGTAGCTATCCCTGGTACAGCGCGGAGGGCCTTGTAGAGACCGGCTGTATAAAGGCAGAAGAGGATAGGCGATAGGGTGAGCCCTGCGGGACGCCTGCTGGGACTGGGATCTCGTCCGATTCCTGGCCATCGAAGAACAGCGTAGTGGACCGGTTAGATAAGAAGCTTCGGATCCAGCTAATAGTCCATATAGGGACCCTCAGCGCTCGCAGGTTAGCGAGGAGCCTTCCATGGTCGACGGAGTCGAAAGCGCCTGAGATATCCAGCGATAGAAGGGTTGCTGCACCTCCATGTTTCCAGGCTGTGCGGACTAGGTCCGTTAGCAACCGTAAGGCTGTTTCCGTGGAGCGGCCTTTCCGGTTGCCCATCTGTTCGTCCGGAGCAGCCCGTTTTCTTCCGCAAAGCTGGCTAGCCGTTGCGCCAGCAGGCTCTCGATCACCTTCCCTATGGTGTTAAGTAGCGCGATAGGTCTCCATCCGCCGGCTTGGTGGTACTCGTTTGGCTGCTTTCCTGGTTTCGGAGGATAACGGTCACTGCTTTGCGGAACGCTGTTGGATAGTATCCTATACGCCAGCATGCTTCCGCTAAGGAGGCTAAGGCCTGGAAGAGGGCTTTCCTAAGCGCTTAAGGAATCCGTTCGGAAGCTGGTCTGGCCCAGGTGCTTTCCACTGGCCTGCCTTGCTTAAGACGTCTTGGACCTGCTCCGCTGTCACCTCGCCGTCGATGTCGAGAGGCGCTGCGAGCCGGTTTGTTATACGGAAGCCGGTATGCATGGCCTTAGGGAGAGGGTAAAACCTCTCCGGAAGGCCTCCGTTTTCTCCTTATGGGTCGTTGCTTCGCCTCGCGGTGTATGAAGCGTGGGGACGGCTGGAGGTAGCGGCGGTGCGGCTCCTTCGGTTCTGGCCCATCTCGCGATGTTCCAGACGCCAGCTGGCTGGCTAGAGGCCTCGTGAAGCATGTTTCTCCAGGTCGCTGTCTTTGCAGTGCGGATCGTTTTCTTTTCGTAAGGGATGCTTGCCGAAGAGCTCGCCAGGCTGCGTCTGTCCTGTCGGATAGCCATGTTCGCTGGGCTCGTCTCTCCTCCTCTATAGCTTCTTTTATTTCGTGGTTCCACCATGCCTTGCCTCTCCTCTTAGAGTGGCGGAGGGGGCAACTAGGTCGGCTATCCGAGTTAGCTCCTTAGTTAACGTTTCGGTGTATCTATCGATTTCCCCGGTGTCTCGAGTAGCCCTGGCTGCGGAAGGTGTGTCGCCTCGGCCTTCGCTTGGTTATAGTCAGCTGTTTTCCAGCTGCGCCGTGGCTTGTTCTGGGGGTCGTTTTGAGGTCCAGCCACGCGTATCACCTGGGGAGGTGATCGGATCCAGCATATGGGGCGTACCCGTCGTAGGCAGCTCGGAGATCGTCCGTGGCCCACGCCAGGTCGATCGTGGAGTCCATGCACCCTCTTCGAGTCCATGTCGGTGTTCCAGGGGGAGTGATAAGCTGGAGTCTCCAGGATTCTGCTAGCTGGAGTAGCTTATCGGCTGCCTTATGAGGTCGGACGTTGTGTCCTCCCCAGACAGGGTGGTGAACGTTAAAGTCTCCTACGAGGACTGTTCGTCTTAGCTGGGGACCGGTAAGGAGGGCTTCGATAGCTGGCAGGTCTGATCTGCTAATCGATCCAGGAGGAGGCGAGTATACGCAGATAACTGTTATAGGACCATCTGGTAGCTGGATCGTGATGTTGCACCTATCTGATTGCGCCTTATAAGTCCACTGCGCTGGGGGGTGCTTCTTATTAATGTAGATGCAAGCTCTGCCTCCCTCGGCGGCATAGAGAAGGTAGTACGGAGAGGATCTCGGGCAGTAAGTGGTCGGCATGTGTGGGTTTCGCCAGGGCTCTTGGATAGCCAGGACGTCGTACTCTTCGGAGATGGCATCGACTGCCGGGATCTGTGCTTTCTTGCTTTTCTGCGTGTTCCAGTGTAGGATCCTTAGCGTTGTCATGGTCGAGCGTGGATGCTGTTTAGTGTTGACTCCGGTGTTTCGACGTCCATGTTGTCTGTCTCTTCGTGGGTTCTGCTGCGGGCTCTGCCAGTGCTTCTAGTGCGGCAGCTGGTTGCTCGACGCTTTCGCGGCTGTACTATCTGCCAGTCCTCGGCTGTTGGCTTAGGGGTTCTTGCGAGGGCAGTGCGAATCCCTTCGGTCTCGTGACATAAGTAGCCTTGGCGATCTGGACCTGCTCCTGGCGGACTGGACACTCCTTAGACCACGCAGTGTGTGGTCCTCGGCATGCTGGACAGCAGTACCGGCTCTTATTCTCGGCTTCTGGGCATTCTTTATCGCCATGCTTTGTTGAAGAGCAGAGCCCGCACCTACGTGCGTGGCGGCAGACTCGGGCGATATGTCCATAGCGGTAGCAGTGGTAGCACTGCTTAAGCTGGCTCCTTCGGCGAAGGGCTCGCATGGATAGTAGCCATACTGCCAAATAAGGCCGTCTCGGCATAGCTGTTCCGCTTGTTGAACCGTGGGTACTGCAATATATAGGGCCGTGACCTTCCTAGACGAGGTCTTAGCGTTGCGAGGAGCTTGGCCTCTAGGACGTCGATCGGGCCGCCGGGCTGGTTCCGGAGGTTGGACTCCTAGCTGCCCTTGGTTCGTCTCTATGGCCTCCTTGTTGATGCCATGGGCCACCACCAGGATCTTTCTCTTCTGGATAGAGGCGTTCTCTCCGAAGGCCTCGGTAGTCCAGGCCCGGTCGGTTTCCAGCTGTCGCTTCTCTTCTGCTGTCTTGCAGGTAATAGCATAGTCTCCGCTGGGAAGCTTCCGTGCGGCTATTGCTGTTTCTTTACCTGTTGCTGCGTTAACCTTCCGCACGATCTCTTCGTAGGTGCGGCCTTCAGTTCCTGCGGCCTTGACCGTTACCTCCCGTTCGTGTCGAGGAGGCAGAGTCTTGGCTACCTGGGGGGCCCTAGGCGCTGTGGCGGCGGTAAGGGCAGTAGCGGCTGCAGCGTACGTCTTAGGAGCTTTGATTTCCTTATAGATAGCTTGCAGCGTGTTCTCGATAGCATTGATGCGTCTTTCGACGCTGGGCTGGTTGTCCGATTCCTTAGCCGCCGTCTCTAGGACCGGAATGGCGGCTTGAACTGCTGCGGCTAAGGCCGCAATGTTGACTTCACCAGCTAGGAAGCGTTTAAAGTCGTTTATAGTGCTGCGTATATCCTCTGGACTGCGTCCAGGTGTTGTAATGCTGTCTGGCGATGGTGTTCTTGAGTCCGGAGGTGACGGCTCGGGGGGTGGGGCGGGCCTATGGCGGCTCCCACCACCGCGCTTTGCCTCGAGGGTGGTGAATCGACCATTTCTAGGCTAAATGAAGCCCTAGGGACAGTTTCCGGGCTATCCGGTAGCTTATAGAGTCGTGGTTGTGAAGTTATCGCTATGTACAGACAAACACTAGGTGTAGTGCCTGGTGGAAAGACGCGGTCGTGAGGTCGATCCCTGATAATGTGATAGACATGCCCTCGATTTAGGACGTGCAAGTCCTTGATCAAGGGTATGTCTATCACCAAGTAAGTGAGGTCCAACTGGGACAATAACTGGGACAAAACGGTTACGAGTGATGGTCTCAAAAGATAAAAGGAAGTGAACATGTCTTGTTGTTGTCTTATCTCTACGGTGGAAGCTGGACGGCTACTTATAGGTGCAAGTCCTTGATCAGACCCCTGGCATTGGGTGCTTACGTACCCTAGCCCCGTCTTAACCGTCCCCCAGTTGGGAAGCGATCGTACCGAATGTCAAAATGAAAAAGCATCACAACTAAAATACAGTGTGTATGAGAGCGACCAGACTTTAATAAAGGGGCTAGTCTATGCAAGGCCTTGATTAGTCTGATACCCCGTAGATATCCTCCTCAATCTCCTCAGGCTCGTTCCCTGCGACCATTCCTGCGCGACAGGCAGCGCGCTCTTATCGGCCTCTATAGACCGGCAAGTTCTGTCGCCAAGCGTCCTGCAAGGCGGTCATGCGAAGTCGCATATCGTTCCATCCGCGCCAGTCTGCAGGCGCCGTGGGAATGGGACGGGTTAGAGCGTCCTCTCTGGTATCCCCAACCCTTACGTAGCTTAAGCGACCTCCTTGATTAAAGGCTTGCGCCCGTTGTCCTCTTGTCATTCCTGGTAGGAACCGTCAATGTCAGAGACAAGGTCTTGCCCTGTGCTGCTTAGGTCGTACGTGTATGTCGGCATGGGAGGCTGCTTATAGTGCTTGCTCTTAGTTAATGTACCGACCTAAGGGTACTCGCTCTTTGTTAAGTCGACGTCCGGATCCGTGGGGTTGTCCTGCGCAGGCTCCTCGGTATGCGCTGCTTGTGCGGGCTCTGGGTTACTGGCGGTATGTCTCTCCGACCTGGTGGATCGACGGGTCTGTCGTCGGCCTCTGTCTGCTGGACCTCCTGGCGTGGGTCGCTCTTAAACAGCGGCTTCCTTAGGGATTGTGGCCGGGATCTGGCCTCTGGAAGTCGTTCTCGTTAATCCGCTGTTAGATGGGCCTACTGTTAGCTCGTTGCCAGTGTTGCCAGGTCTCTGTGAAGAGCTTAACCTAGGGGTAGCAGCCGTACGCGTAGGCGTGGGAGTCGTCAATGTCATATTCGAGATACCTCTACGCGTTAATTCTCTAGCTGAGGGCAGCGCTATGCGACCACCAGATGGCTGACCTGACGCCTGGCCTGTGGACGATCCCCTCTATCTGTTAAGCGGTGTGGATAGTGCTTGTCTCTGATCAGGCCGTGCTCTGGCGGCAGGCGTTGATTCTTGGGAGGCTGGTCTCGATACTGGTCGTGATGATTGTCTTGTTGACGTCTGTGTGGACGGTGTATCCGGATTAGTGTTCACTGCGGCCCAGGTCCGCTGCATGTCCATATTCAACCTAACTGACGCTGCCAGTTCGTTGACCATGACATAGTCCAATTGGTTCTCCACCCCGCGCAGCTTGCTGGAGATGTACACGAAGTTGCTGTCCTTATTGATGTTGTACACTATCCAGATGACTGACAGAGCCATATAGGCGTGGCGCTAGCGTTGTTGTCGGTTACAATAGCAGGGCGTCCAGCTAATCTTGAGGTTCGGGAACCTGTCGGCAAGGTTGGCTCTGCTTAAAGCCTATCGAAACAACTCTCCTGTGTTTTCGGCAACGACCTAGTTATCTTTGTCGCCAAACGTGTACACTATAGCACGCTGTAGTCCTGGTGTAAAGATTACCAGCGGCCAGGACCATAGTCCTTATCGTCATGCGCTGCTCTGCAGATGCAAATATAGCCGTCTGTGTAGGTCGTTTGCAATTATGCTTGCATGTCGTTATTCAGGTCGTTTGGGGCGTTGGGCTTGTCGTCAAGCGCCGACAGTGTGTCTTCCGTTAAACACCACCTGAGTATCGTGTTGATCATCGATATGAGGGCGTCAAAGTCCGCTCTAGCATAGTCTTGCCTTCGGCGTACCTGAAGATGGTACGAAGGACAGCGTCCTGAGTTCCTGTCTTCCAGTTCTTCTGGTTCGTGATGGGCAAGGGTCTTGTCAATGACTCGCGCATGGTCTTGATCGGGGTTGACTGTAGTGAGTCCCAGCTGCGTACTGGTGTGTCGTCCCTCGTGGTGCTTTCCCACTTTGGTATAGGTACCGAGGATCTCTCGCGTCCAATTACTCTCTAGGTTCTCCAGTTCGTCCCAGTGGAATGAGCTAATCCTTAATCCGGGCTTGGTCTCTGCAGACAAGTACTTAGGCGACTTTTCTAAGGGTAGGAGGTTGTCTTTGTCGGTTCTATAGTTATCGATACCGAAACAGAAGTTGCAGTTCTTCTGTATAACCTGGTATATTCGTTGTATGGCAGCAGTGAAGTTGCGTTAATTAACGACTTCCCTGACGACCTCCTTAATCAATGTACCTTAAGAGAGGTGCTAGGCTAGCAGGATCATAAAGTGGTTGTCTGCCTAGCATGTACTCGCGTGGATGCCCTTATAGATGTGGACTGCTTTCCCCTAGTTGCCTTCACGTCTCCCGTCTAGGATGCGCTCTAGACCACTCGGCCGGCGTGGTACCTATAGTCGAGGTACTAGTTGTCTGTTATTTTAAAAGGGGAGAAAACGTGGAGCCGATTCTTATCGTAGACGCATAGTAGGTGGTTCTCTCTATCGCTGTCTGGGTGCTTCGCGTTAATTATAATAGCAAAGTTGTTGCACAGTCCTTTCTCCCAGTTGGACCTGGCTATAGGTAAGATATGCTCTTTCTATGTGCTGTGGTTTATATTGATCGTGTTAAGGAAGACTGTTCTTTTATTCGCATTCTATAATAGCGCCAGGATCTTCTCGGTGTCTAGGTAACTGACTGGTCTTTTTAGTACGAACCGATATACTGCTTCCTAGATCGCTGCTGAGTATGCAGTTGGTTCCGCTCGGTCGCGGGTCACTTTCTCAGCCTTGGTCGCGACTGCCGTGTCCGGAAGCTTTGTGATTAAGGGAATACCGTCCTCACTGCGTTCGAATGGATAGCTGATCGGGAGGTTGTCGTTGGTCTCGACGCTCCAGAGGTCAGCGTCATAATCCTTCGTAATACTCTCTTGTAGTGCCACCAGCGCTGCCTTCTTCCCTTAGAAGACGTTGAAGTCTTCTATCTAGCCGAAATGGACGTCTTCTATAGTGGAAAGTCTTAATTAAGATAGGAAGGTGATCAAGGTAGAATAGGGTTCCTTAACAGTATACAGTTCGGGGGTACGAGTAGTGTGTGATATTCTCTGGTGACCAGAGGTGCGGAGGATGTTGTTGGAGAAGAGGAGTGCTTGCAGGAGTAGAGGAGCGATATTAGATACTTATCCTTAGAGGCTTTTAGCTTCCGGAGACTCCAGGTCGCTTTGTGACTCGTAAAAGAGAGCACGTGACTGCTTTCGGTAAGTTGTTAATTACGGTATTGAATAGCTATCCGATATTGTTAATCACTTGTTATCATTTGGCGTTGGGAATAATTGCGGAGTCTCGACTTAACTAGGCTGTATCCGTCCTTGTTCTTCTTTTGTTCTTTATATTATTACGCCTTTGGTCTCTCTTCGTCCCCTAGAACAACATACACACTCATGTCTTCATTGTCTTGGTTAACATCTTCCTTAAGTTGTCGCCATGTCTTCCCAGCATCTGGAGCGGTACCGGCTGCCTCTCTTATCGCAGTCGCAGCGGCAGGGGTTTCGCGACGGGGCTATGTACACTGTGCGTGCTAACGAAGCAATCCATTTGATGCCGGCTGTTAAGGAAGGCGACGAAATGGTTGAACTGTATCTCGACAACTTGTCGTAGGTGCGCAAGTTCTTCTTAGAGCACTCGGAGTTTGGCAGGGTAGGTGCGACAAGAATTCGAAGTCGATTTCGTATACTCATTTGGCGGTAAGTCGCTTCCCTCTGACCAGTGTGCTTGGCCCTGTTTTAACTGGTGGAATATCTTAATCAGATCCTGGGCCATCTGACTATCACCACTATGCCCTCCAATGAGCACACCTATTTACAGTGGGTGTTCGATAGAGCGTTGTTCGAGGGGAAGGATAATCAGGCTATCCAGAATATCTTAGGGTGGTACCGCCCTGATCAACAGCTTCCACCTATCTTTATGGAGGCAAACTATAGTGGTCCCTTCGGCTAGGTTATCGGTAAGTTGCTATCCCGAGGAGAGACAGCAGCTGCTGTCCTAGTCCAGGCGTATAGGAAAGCAAACCCCATGCCTTGCGAACATTGCGAGTCCCTATTACGGGATGCTGATATAGAGGACACGCGCAGTATAGCGCCATTCTTCGGTTGTGTTTCTCTCCCTCAGTATTATGCGAGTTACGGTAACTGCTTAATAGTTGGACGCAATACCTCGTGCAGCTGGTGTATCCATGGGAAGATGCTTAGAGATCTTTAGAAGAGGGGAAAGACGAAGCTCGGTCTGTCGTCTGCTGATACTAAGGGCGGCTTGGTTATCAAGGGAAAGGAACTGGAAAAGATAGGCAGGGATTCCTTTGCTGTCCAGGCTTCGTGGAACTGAGGTAGGGGAAAGGTGTACGCTGCGCCTATATGTACCCTTGATCAAGGCATGCGCGTTCGGAGTCTGGTCTTTCTTTGGTCTTTATAGGCTAGCTTTATACCGAGGCCATAATTCATATCTAATCGTCTTCTTTATCATCGCTTTTCAAGTTAAGATATACTACTGTGCTGGACAGCAGTTATCAGGTAACGAGTGGAATGTTCTGATCGGCGCTTTAAAGCGCAGGATCTAAACTGAATGTCGTTGTAAGGGTACGACACGTCCCCTAAAACAGTAAAAAGGAAAACAGGAAATCGGTGAAACTAAGGAACTATGCGGCGAAAGTACCACGACTGTCCTTTTTAAACAAGGTCGTTAGGAGGCCTAAAAGTACTCGGGATACTTAACGTAGCCTTCCCGTGTGCCCAAAGGGATCTCAACTTAGATTCTTGACTGGGTCGGCGGTAGTCCTAAACTCGTGGCTTCATCGATGCTGATTTCTTACAGAGGTTTCTTCGGTGGTCTGCCCCTTTTTTCGGGGTGGTTTGTCTTAATCAGGACCAGGTATAGGTGCTTAAAGGTCCTCCTAACTCCATCTATCCTTATCGGTATTAAGTGGTTCCTAGGTTCCGTCGGGGTCCTTCCTAAAGGCCTTCAGCCTGTCGCTGTGAAAGACTCCTCGGATGGGGACTCCTATAACGTCTTGGAGCTTGAAACGGTTGTGAGGCAACGCTTCGACGATCCTGTATAGTCCCATCCATTGGTACTGGAGCTTCCGGTCGTTAGATATATCGATGTAGCGGACGTAGTCGTAAGCAAGGACCAGATGCTCAGTCGTCAGCGGTGAACTTCGTAACTTGGCCTTGTTGCGTTGATCAACGTCTTGCGCACGTCGTTTTCTTTAAGACACGATCGCTCGGCAAGTCGCTTCGATGTCCGCAGGTCGGTTCTCTAGCATTCGCACCCTTCTAGTGATCAGCTCTTCTTAGCTTATATCTTCGTTCCAGTTCATGATCCGCCACATCGGAATGCTCAATTCGAAGGGCATCAAGGGTTCCCTTCTGTATAGGAGTCGGTATAAGGACATGCCAAAGTACCGGACCACGGTCCTGTCGGCCCACACAACTAGGGGTAGTAACGCCACCTAGTTCTTGCCAGACCCGTCGGTCATCTTCATTAGCGACTTAGCAATACTCTTGTGCCCGTTCTCGATCAAGCCTTGAGTCTTCGAACTGTAGGCGGGTCCTGGTGTGACTATGAAGCCTAACTTCTTGCCAGCCTTAATAACCTCTCCTTTGTTTTCTAGGCTGTTGTCTACTTTGAGGCGCTGGAAGCAGCCATACTGGTAGATAATACGTGACTTAATGAACCGCACGATGGTTGCCGAGTTGATCTTCTTTAATGCTATGGCCTCAAGGTAACCTAATACTTCGCAGCGCGCTTCGACAGTTGCGGTGAATCCTTGTAAGCTGGCATGTACTGTACGTCGAGTACCCAGGTCTGAAGGATATCTGTAGGTTCCGTCTAGAGTTACGTATCCATTGGTCGCTAATCAGAGGCTTTCGCATATTGGAGGCACTCTGACTGCCACTGCTTAACATTAGTGTACATATTAGCCCACCAGTATAAGTTGGCAATCCTCTTGTAGGTCGCGTCTCGACCTTTGTGTCGAGATCCTTATATGCCTAGGCGAAGATATTCTTCTTCTGATTAAGGCTTTCCACAGCTCTGCGTGGTGGTGACTTAGCTATGGCCTTACGAAATATCACTCCTTCGTGGATAAAGAAGCGGGTGGCTTCTATCTTAAACGTAGTGACTACTCTCCTTAAGTGGGGAGTAGTAGGGTCTCGTAATTGGTCTGGCAGCTGTAATATCTCTAGGTAGTGGCGATACTCGGCCAGCTTTGTCTGTGGGTTCTGTTAATCAGGCTCGGTTATGTTAATCTTGGCGTCAATAAAGTCGTCAATGTCCCCTTCGTTCGCGTCGTCGATATCGTCGGATAGTCCTCTGCCCTTGCGTAACAATACGTCCGCGATAACGTTCTTCTTGCCTGGCAAGTGGTATACTTCGAAAGCGAACAGCTTAATATATGCCAGCCACCTTGTCAGTGGTGCTAATAGCAGTAGGTTCATTAAACAGTTATTGAGCTGGTCTCGCAGCGTCTAGCGTCCGTTTCTAGTCTGAACTCGGCGCTAAAGAGGTACAGTCGTAGGCGCCGTAAGGCTCTGACGATGGCGAGACACTCCTGCTTGCCGGAGTCGTACTTCTTCTTAGCGTCGTTCCAATATCCGGACTCGAAGCGAATTGGCTGGTGCTTATCGTTAATCAGTTAGCCAAGTTCAGCTCCCAGCCTATACTAGATGCGTCGGTCTTAAGGTAGAACTGATAGGTACCGTACTCTGGTTTTCGAAGCGCAACTATATCTACGATCTCGTTCTTTAAGGTATTGAGTGCTTGATCTTGATTAGGACCTTAGGTGAAGGGCGCTCCTTTCTATAGTAGCTCTGTTAAAGGTTGCGATTTCATGGCATAGTGGTTGATCTATGCTCTAAAGCATCCTGCTATGCCGAGGAAGCTCCTTACTTCACTGACGTCTCTATAGGCGTTCCACTCGCGGATCTTTATAACCTTCCTTTCGGGTGGCTTGCGGCTATCGGAACCGCATATGTAGCCAACGATTTCGATCTAGCGCTGGCACCATTAGGACTTGGCGCCGTTAATGGAAACTCCGGCGAGCTCCATATTGAATAGCACGGTATCCAGGTTCTCTAGATGTTCCAGCATAAAGCGTCGGATGCTAGGGAAGCGCTCTTGATTAACATAACGCTCCGTGGGTCCTTTAACTGGGACGTCGTCGAAGAAGAAATCGGCCTTTTCCTTGGGAATGTCAAATAAGATCCTGGATATCACTCGAATGAAGTGACCTGGTGAATTGGTGAATCCTTACGGCAATGTCGTCTGTTGTAGGACTCAAGCGGTGTGGAGAACGCTATTATGTCTCTCGAGGTCTCTGCGAGTGCGCAGTGGTTGTATCGAGAATAAGTCGAGTCCGGTGAGTATCTGACAGTTTGCGAAGGGCTCAGCGAACTCGTCGCTACCTCTAAGTAGGAGCGCGTCTTTAATCGTGACACCATTAAAGCGTGTAGCTAAATTGATAAGGCGTACGCTCCCGTCCTTTTTCGCAACGACGAACCAGCTGTTGCGGTATAGTCCGTGGCATTCCTTAAGCTAACCTCTCTCGAGTCGTTTCTTCAGGGCCTCAATTGCTTTTAGTAGTAGCGCTCCAAGGATTGGGACGTTCTTTGCTTACCATGCTATATACGGTACTGTCCGAATGTTGTATAGGGGTGAGATCTCGTGTTGGATTTAGCCTATCTCTATTGGGTCCCATACTAGACAGGCTTCCCGATTCTGTAAGATCTGCTTTAGGACGGCCGTTTCTTAAGGTGTGAGCTCTGAGGTCTTAAGCTAATCAAGGACTTCCGCCTATCTGTCGTCGGTTAACCTTTATCCCAATAGCATAGTCGTGAAGCGTAGTTGCATATTCTTTATTAGCCCGTCCTTTGTTCTCGCAGGCATCTCGATTCCTGCCAGCACTGCACCTTTCTAAGACGTGGAGCCTCCTAGAATGCTACCATCTGAAGGGTAGTCGTCGACAGGTTGGACCTTTTACGCCACTGTTTTGTATATAGTGTTGACTTAACTCGAGATAGCGTGTTGTCGGACCTCCTGTCCTCGCTGGAGAGATAAGGGCAGTCTGATCTGCGGCTCGCAGCCCCATCGTCCCCATGACCTCATCTCGAAGCGACCGTAGAAAGTCTAGTAGGGTATCGTCCGAGAATCCTAGGAGGACATTATCCTTATGCTCATCGTATAGTGGAGACTCTTGATCAGTGCTATCCGCCGCTTTGATGACGTTCAGGGAGAATGCTGTTAGTGCGATCTTCTCAGAATCCTTGTTAAGGTGGTGCAGCCTTTAGATACTACTGCGTCGGTTAATAAGCGCAGTAGCCCGGCTTTTCCGTCGCTGTGGCCATTGATCGAGACTTTCCACTAGTCTGCTTCTTATCTAGTGTGATGGGGACTCTGATCTTCGTGTTGCCAATTAAGAATTCCGCTAAGGGCTTCGTATTTTTTTATTATTATTCTTACACCTAGCGACCTATTTAGGCCATGAGGACCCCCTGCGCATCTTAGCCTAGGAAAACCGTTCCGGGCTAACGTCCGGCCGGGTGAAAAACCTAGGTTCCGCTGCGTCGTACCGCTTCTATCTACTCTTTGGCCTGCCATACCGAGATCGGGCTCAGCGCGCCCGCTTCCTAGCTGATAAGTTGATTCGCCAGCTGGAACATGTCCAGCCTTCCGGAGCGGAGTAGCCATCTTGCGATAATTCCTGCTTTTCCTGGGGTGTCGAGCATCCTGTCCGTGTCTATCGGTCCTCCTAGAGCTTGGACGAGATGCTCTCGTCTTTCTCTTTCCCGTGGGCAGAAAACGAGGATATGCCGGACGGTCTCCTGCCTTGACCGCAGACGCACCAGGGGCTGTCGAAGCCCGGGACCCTACGCTTAAAAGGAAGTCTCGCAGCCTAATCTTGCCAGTCCTCGCTTGGACGAGGATGGAGCTCTCCGCCTTATGGAGTCCCTTATGGAGCTTGAGGACGTGCTTGTCTGGCGGCATCTTAGTTGCTGCCGGGGTTCGTGCTGTTCGATTTTGCTGCGCTTGTTGCCATCTTTGAAGCCAGTCTCTCCTCAGCCTTATGTGCTGAGTCTCCAGCTAGCCATTCGTTTAGCCACCTCTTACGATCGGGAGCGTCGGGGCCTTTCGGTCTGCGCCGGCGAGTCGGTCTTGTTAGGATCCATCTAGCTGCGCTATCGCATCTCGCTTGGATGAGTGATGCGATACGCGGCTGTTGGAGCCTCTCTTCCGATGCCGCCACCCTTCTGTTGAGCCACGTGTCTAAGGGGGGACACGTAAGCTTCCGTTTCTAGTACTGCGGTGGCCGTGGCTTTGAAAGCTCCTGTGACCTTTCGGAGGCACTCTGTCTGGACGTCGTTGAGTGCCTTGGCTCGATTTTTCGAGATCTGGCGGTGCCACTCTGAAGCTCCATAGCCTATCGCAGACCGTACGACAGCTATATAGACTTGGCGGGCTCGTTGGAGAGATGCGCCCCACGTCGAGCCGGCTATCCGGTCTAGAGCGTAGACCTGCGTCGCCATCTTCTTCGATATCGACTGGATATGGACGTCCCAGCGGAGACGTCTATCCACCTGGATGCCAAGGACGCGGCAGGAGTCTTCTGGTTCGATTTCGTGACCTTCTAAGGCTATCTTTGTATCCGGACCTTTCCGTCTTCGAGAGAAGTGGACTAAGTGATATTTCTGGACTGCAAAGGTCATGCCGTGGCTGACTGCCCATTCTTTGCAGACCCTATGAGCAGCTTCTAGCCGCTCGCAGGTCTGCTCTGGGTTTAAGCCGAAGCCCACGAGGTTTGTGTCGTCTGCGAAGGCTATAGTAGCTATCCCTGGTACAGCGCGGAGGGCCTTGTAGAGACCGGCTGTATAAAGGCAGAAGAGGATAGGCGATAGGGGTGAGCCCTGCGGGACGCCTGCTGGGACTGGGATCTCGTCCGATTCCTGGCCATCGAAGAACAGCGTAGTGGACCGGTTAGATAAGAAGCTTCGGATCCAGCTAATAGTCCATATAGGGACCCTCAGCGCTCGCAGGTTAGCGAGGAGCCTTCCATGGTCGACGGAGTCGAAAGCGCCTGAGATATCCAGCGATAGAAGGGTTGCTGCACCTCCATGTTTCCAGGCTGTGCGGACTAGGTCCGTTAGCAACCGTAAGGCTGTTTCCGTGGAGCGGCCTTTCCGGTTGCCCATCTGTTCGTCCGGGAGCAGCCCGTTTTCTTCCGCAAAGCTGGCTAGCCGTTGCGCTAGCAGGCTCTCGATCACCTTCCCTATGGTGTTAAGTAGCGCGATAGGTCTCCATCCGCCGGCTTGGTGGTACTCGTTTGGCTGCTTTCCTGGTTTCCGGAGGATAACGGTCACTGCTTTGCGGAACGCTGTTGGATAGTATCCTATACGCCAGCATGCTTCCGCTAAGGAGGCTAAGGCCTGGAAGAGGGCTTTCCTAAGCGCTTAAGGAATCCGTTCGGAAGCTGGTCTGGCCCAGGTGCCTTCCACTGGCCTGCCTTGCTTAAGACGTCTTGGACCTGCTCCGCTGTCACCTCGCCGTCGATGTCGAGAGGCGCTGCGAGCCGGTTTGTTATACGGAAGCCGGTATGCATGGCCTTAGGGAGAGGGTAAAACCTCTCCCGGAAGGCCTCCGTTTTCTCCTTATGGGTCGTTGCTTCGCCTCGCGGTGTATGAAGCGTGGGGACGGCTGGAGGTAGCGGCGGTGCGGCTCCTTCGGTTCTGGCCCATCTCGCGATGTTCCAGACGCCAGCTGGCTGGCTAGAGGCCTCGTGAAGCATGTTTCTCCAGGTCGCTGTCTTTGCAGTGCGGATCGTTTCTTTTTCGTAAGGGATGCTTGCCGAAGAGCTCGCCAGGCTGCGTCTGTCCTGTCGGATAGCCATGTTCGCTGGGCTCGTCTCTCCTCCTCTATAGCTTCTTTTATTTCGTGGTTCCACCATGCCTTGCCTCTCCTCTTAGAGTGGCGGAGGGGGCAACTAGGTCGGCTATCCGAGTTAGCTCCTTAGTTAACGTTTCGGTGTATCTATCGATTTCCCCCGGTGTCTCGAGTAGCCCTGGCTGCGGAAGGTGTGTCGCCTCGGCCTTCGCTTGGTTATAGTCAGCTGTTTTCCAGCTGCGCCGTGGCTTGTTCTGGGGTCGTTTTGAGGTCCAGCCACGCGTATCACCTGGGGAGGTGATCGGATCCAGCATATGGGGCGTACCCGTCGTAGGCAGCTCGGAGATCGTCCGTGGCCCACGCCAGGTCGATCGTGGAGTCCATGCACCCTCTTCGAGTCCATGTCGGTGTTCCAGGGGGAGTGATAGCTGGAGTCTCTAGGATTCTGCTAGCTGGAGTAGCTTATCGGCTGCCTTATGAGGTCGGACGTTGTGTCCTCCCCAGACAGGGTGGTGAACGTTAAAGTCTCCTACGAGGACTGTTCGTCTTAGCTGGGGACCGGTAAGGAGGGCTTCGATAGCTGGCAGGTCTGATCTGCTAATCGATCCAGGAGGAGGCGAGTATACGCAGATAACTGTTATAGGACCATCTGGTAGCTGGATCGTGATGTTGCACCTATCTGATTGCGCCTTATAAGTCCACTGCGCTGGGGGGTGCTTCTTATTAATGTAGATGCAAGCTCTGCCTCCCTCGGCGGCATAGAGAAGGTAGTACGGAGAGGATCTCGGGCAGTAAGTGGTCGGCATGTGTGGGTTTCGCCAGGGCTCTTGGATAGCCAGGACGTCGTACTCTTCGGAGATGGCATCGACTGCCGGGATCTGTGCTTTCTTGCTTTTCTGCGTGTTCCAGTGTAGGATCCTTAGCGTTGTCATGGTCGAGCGTGGATGCTGTTTAGTGTTGACTCCGGTGTTTCGACGTCCATGTTGTCTGTCTCTTCGTGGGTTCTGCTGCGGGCTCTGCCAGTGCTTCTAGTGCGGCAGCTGGTTGCTCGACGCTTTCGCGGCTGTACTATCTGCCAGTCCTCGGCTGTTGGCTTAGGGGTTCTTGCGAGGGCAGTGCGAATCCCTTCGGTCTCGTGACATAAGTAGCCTTGGCGATCTGGACCTGCTCCTGGCGGACTGGACACTCCTTAGACCACGCAGTGTGTGGTCCTCGGCATGCTGGACAGCAGTACCGGCTCTTATTCTCGGCTTCTGGGCATTCTTTATCGCCATGCTTTGTTGAAGAGCAGAGCCCGCACCTACGTGCGTGGCGGCAGACTCGGGCGATATGTCCATAACGGTAGCAGTGGTAGCACTGCTTAGCTGGGCTCCTTCGGCGAAGGGCTCGCATGGATAGTAGCCATACTGCCAAATAAGGCCGTCTCGGCATAGCTGTTCCGCTTGTTGAACCGTGGGTACTGCAATATAGGGCCGTGACCTTCCTAGACGAGGTCTTAGCGTTGCGAGGGAGCTTGGCCTCTAGGACGTCGATCGGGCCGCCGGGCTGGTTCCGGAGTTGGACTCCTAGCTGCCCTTGGTTCGTCTCTATGGCCTCCTTGTTGATGCCATGGGCCACCACCAGGATCTTTCTCTTCTGGATAGAGGCGTTCTCTCCGAAGGCCTCGGTAGTCCAGGCGGTCGGTTTCAGCTGTCGCTTCTCTTCTGCTGTCTTGCAGGTAATAGCATAGTCTCCGCTGGGAAGCTTCCGTGCGGCTATTGCTGTTTCTTTACCTGTTGCTGCGTTAACCTTCCGCACGATCTCTTCGTAGGTGCGGCCTTCAGTTCCTGCGGCCTTGACCGTTACCTCCCGTTCGTGTCGAGGAGGCAGAGTCTTGGCTACCTGGGGGCCCTAGGCGCTGTGGCGGCGGTAAGGGCAGTAGCGGCTGCAGCGTACGTCTTAGGAGCTTTGATTTCCTTATAGATAGCTTGCAGCGTGTTCTCGATAGCATTGATGCGTCTTTCGACGCTGGGCTGGTTGTCCGATTCCTTAGCCGCCGTCTCTAGGACCGGAATGGCGGCTTGAACTGCTGCGGCTAAGGCCGCAATGTTGACTTCACCAGCTAGGAAGCGTTTAAAGTCGTTTATAGTGCTGCGTATATCCTCTGGACTGCGTCCAGGTGTTGTAATGCTGTCTGGCGATGGTGTTCTTGAGTCCGGAGGTGACGGCTCGGGGGTGGGGCGGGCCTATGGCGGCTCCCACCACCCGCGCTGCCTCGAGGGTGGTGAATCGACCATTTCTAGGCTAAATGAAGCCCTAGGGACAGTTTCCGGGCTATCCGGTAGCTTATAGAGTCGTGGTTGTGAAGTTATCGCTATGTACAGACAAACACTAGGTGTAGTGCCTGGTGGAAAGACGCGGTCGTGAGGTCGATCCCTGATAATGTGATAGACATGCCCTCGATTTAGGACGTGCAAGTCCTTGATCAAGGGTATGTCTATCACCCAAGTAAAAATTGGTCCAACTGGGACAATAACTGGGACAAAACGGTTACGAGTGATGGTCTCAAAGATAAAAGTGAACATGTCTTGTTGTTGTCTTATCTCTACGGTGGAAGCTGGACGGCTACTTATAGGTGCAAGTCCTTGATCAGACCCCTGGCATTGGGTGCTTACGTACCCTAGCCCCGTCTCATTATTGGTTTAGCCCTTTTTAAAGATGCTAAATAGCTATTTATTGTTGTGACGGGTCAAGACCCGATGAAGAAGCTCGGGCCGCGGAGTGGCCCGAGCGCATGCAATCCGAACACGGCTCGGACCCTACTTACCGGACATTCGTGAGGGAATCGAAGTATGTAGCCTCTTCTCTCCTTATCTAGAAAATAGATTGCAATTCGGCTTCCTTCGTTAGTGCTACGGAGCGTAGCCCCTCACATATTTTCTAGATCCCTTCTATACCTTCCGAGGGGTGCGTGAGCGCCTCAGAAGGCCCCCTAGATGGACCTCCCATCCGACGATGGCCAAAGGCTAGCAGCGACGCCCCAAGGCGAAAGCGAATGGCAGCGCCTAGTCCTCGCGATGAGAAGCCTCAATCCAAAAAGCTCGAGGAAGACGCTCGAGCCTCGCAGGCGACCATCGAGACTCTCCAACAAGATATAAACCAACGCGAGGCCTCACGGAAACACTCCGACAACGACTACAAGCGCCGCAGGAGATCTCACTCCATTAAACCCACCGGTCGCCACTCAACCGGTCGCCACCACACGGGCCGCTACTCCACCTCCAGTGCAGGCCTCCCCTAACGAGATCTACATAAGGACGAGACGGCCTCTAGCCTGGCCCGCGTAGTTCGAAGGCGACAAAACATACTTCCCGTATGGAAGATGTCAATGGAACACAAGCTAAAAGCAGACGCCGAAGTTATCGGGTCCTCACAAGACTGTTAATACTCTATTTACCAGAACTTAGGAGAGGCTCCGTAAAGTCGCGAGCGCCTTCTTCCTCTCGGGAGGGACAAATGGCGTAAGGGACCCACAACAGTTCCTAGAGTACCTCGAGAACAAGTACCTCGATCGAAATAAACAATAAGCCGTTACTACCCGCCTCCGTAAGATGAAACAAGCAAAAAGACAGCCCTTCCACGAGTTCTATGTGAGCTTCGAGAAAGTCCTCGCCGAGGCAGGGGGGATCAATTGGCCAGACTCCGTAAAGCGAACGTTCCTCGAAGGAAGCTTAAACGATCAGTTTAAGCGTATCCTAATACCAGTCCCCCTATCGGAAGAATACTCTCGGATGGTAGACCACCTCATGCTGACCGCCTCGAGGATAGAATCGACTTACTCGCTTATATGCGGAAACCCCACGAATCCCCCCACAAGACGCTCAAGCCCCACGTAAATTACTCACGCGACAAATATAAGTGGCGACACTATTATAACTGGGGTTAATGCGTTCAACAAAAAAAGGCGGAATAACTTTAAGAAGAACCCATCCCCGTGGAAAAGGAACCCCGGAAGAGAGCTATATGGGTCTCGGAAGAGGAGATACAAAAGCGTCGCACTAGAGGCGCTTATCTCCGCTACGGAATAATAGGACACTCCATTAGTTAGTGTCGACTAGCCCTTACGTAACGCCCTAAGACGCGTGTGCAAGCTTCGAAGGTCTCGCGAGTTCAAGAACTCTCCTTAAACGAGGGCTCCATAGACGAGTCGGAAAACTGATTGCCCCTGTAAGAAGTCGTTCACTAAAGGGCTCGATGGTCCTATCCTGTCGCTACCGAAGATAGAGAAACTTATAAACGGCTCAGCCTTAACTCTCGAGGGCCTTGCTAATATAGAAAAGTTCATCTTTATCTTAGTAAACACCGGATATGACTGTTACGCAGCTATAAGCGAAGAGCTCGCGTAACAGCTTAAGCTCCCCCGCCTCGTCGTATACGAACACCAAATGAAAGAAGCTACGTCCTTTAAGGGCTTACGGGACTCTTACGGAATAAAAATAAAAGTCGTATACCTTACATTAGACTTAGACGGTTACACACCCAGAGGGTCTACGGATACGTTATCCTGCGTTTAAACCACCCCCTTATACTAGGGAAACCGTGGTTCGAAAAGCATCATGTCTCGTACGACGGCCGCTTGCGAAGCTTCTTATAGGATCTCAAGGGGGGATTCCGAATCCGAGAGAAGGAGACTGGCGAATATCCCGAAGGCGTAAGAGGTGTCGCGAGAGCGATCGAGGCCTTCGCAAGACAAGGACGGCGGCGGAACGAGCATCACGAAACCTGTATTTTCGCTGCGTCGGTATTAGATATCTCGAAGGCCCTCGCCCTAAAAGCCAAGCGAGTTCCGTATAAGAAGCTCCTAAGAAAGCTACGAGAGTAGAAAGACCTATTTAATCCAGTCTTAGACGAAAGCTTACCCCTATATAGGCCAGGAGTGGACCATATTATACCTCTGTAAAAGATGCCAATGGGAAGGAAGCAGAGGTCCCTTAAGGACTACTATATAGAATATCTCGAGAGGAACTCCTCGTGCTCTGAAAGACGCTCACAGACCTCTTAGATAAGAACTACATCTATGTAAGCAGCTCCTTAAAGGGCGCGCCAGTCCTATTCGTGAAGAAACCGGCGGAGGCCTCCGGTTCTACTGCGACTTTAAGGGAATCAACGTAATCACGAAATAAAACAGCTATCCGCTCCCTTAATTTAGGAAACCCTCACGACGCTCGCAAAAGCCCGCTGGTTCACAAAACTAGACGTGCGAGCCGCGTTCCATAAGATAAGGATCGCAGCGGGTGAAGAGTGGAAGACAGCATTCCGAACTCGGTTCGGGCTTTACAAGTGGCTCGTAACCCCTTCGGCAGCGGGAGCACTAGCCACCTTCCAGAGGTATATTAACCACGTGCTAAGGGACTTACTCGACTATTCCTATTTAGCGTATATAGACGACGTCTTAATATACTTATCAGGGTCCCGAGAGGACCACCTAAGAGAGAGGTTAAGAAAGTCCTCGACCGCCTATAAGATGCAGGCTTAGGACTCGACCTTAATAAGTGCGAATTCGTAGTGACGAAGACGAAATACCTCCCGGGTTTATTATCTAAGCCAGCCGGGGTATAAAGATGGACCCTAACAAAGTCCACGCGATTAACATATAGGAACGCCTAAGGACCTTAAAGGAGTTCGCAGTTTCCTTGGGTTTGCGAACTTTTATCGAACTTTATCTTAAACTACGTAGAAGTCACTAGGCCGCTAGTTACGCTTATAAAGAAAGGAACCCTATTCGAATAGAACAAACCTTAATAAGAGGCGTTCGAGAACCTTAAAAGGACCTTCACCACTGCCCCTATACTATCACAATGGGACCCAGATAAACCAACAGTGGTGGAGACTGACTACTCGTGTCAAGGTGCGGTCAGGCAGGCAGGCAATGGAGTCGATTCAGGTTCTATGCTACAGGTCCAGGTTCCTATTCTGTTCGGTACAGGTCAGGCTAGGTGACAGGGACGTAGCTTGGAGAGCTACAACTGAAGTCTTCTCGGTCGCAGACTTCTTATCTAAATCCCCAACGGAGGTCCGTACTGAGCGGTCTTAATAGAACTCCATCACGGGACGACTAATCCGTAGCCAGTTTAGGATGTCTCAGAGGCTGCCCTATGCCGGTACGGTCTGTCACGGTCCACCCGTGACAACTCAGGCTATAGCCTTGGAGGTTGCTTATCGTAGTTTCGTGAGAACAGTATACTATACCCAGTGGCCTACCACTCGAGAAAACTAAACCCTACAGAATTCAATTACGAAATCCACGATAAGGAGCTACTCGTAATAGTAGATAGCTTAAAAGCGTGGGACGGTATCTACTACGAAGCGTGAGAGAACTATTCGAGATACTCACAGACTATAAGAACCTCGAATACTTCCGAACGGCACGACAACTTACCGAAAGGCAAGCACAATGGGCCCTAATCCTTAAGAGATTCTCGTATAAACTACAATATAGACCCGGAAAACTCGCTGAGCACCCGGATGCACTATCTCGACAAGAGTAGGACGAGCCCGAAGATATAAGGACGAACAGTATAAAGGTTATTTCCAGCAGCTTATTAAAGACGACGGAGATACCCGCGAGCCCTGTAGGAGGGAAGGGAAGGAGGATGGAGACCTTAGCATAGGCTTCCTATCCGTTAAAGGCCAACAATTTCCCTTAAGCGACGAATATTTCGCTTACAAGAATCTCCAACAACTATAAAACGACGCAATCCCCCTCGACGAAACCTACTATTAAATGACTCAAGACTTAAAGAGCAACGTATAAGCGTTCAGCCCGGAACTTAAAGGGACTGTGTCGATATCCGAATGCCACCTCGATGAATTTAACAGGTTAACTTACTATAAGGGCTCTGGATCACCTCCTATAAACCCCTTAAGACAGCACTTATCTAGAACGCGCACGACTCTTACACCTCAGGCTATCAGGGACAGGATAGCACGATCGTAATATTAAGTAGGAAGTTCTTTTAGCCGGGACTTTCGCAAAACGTTCGGCAGTTCCTTCGAAACTGCGACATATACGGAAGAAAACGAGTCTGGCGGATACGCGGAAAGGGCTCCTAAAACCCCTACCAGTCCTAGAATGTTTCCACTTTAAAGTCTCGATCGACTTTATAACGGATCTCCTAGTGTTACGCGAATCCGACCTAAGCTTCTTAATGGTGATCACTGACCGCCTCTTAAAGGAAGTCACCTTAAAGGCGATGACAACGATAGAAGCGGAAGCTTACGCCGAGAGATTCCTAAGTTCCTTTTAGAGGTTCCACGGGTTCCTAAGAGCCCTCATAAGCAACCGAGGCTCGAACTGGACAGGCCGTTTCTAGACTCGACTATGCTAGCTTACCCGAATAGACCAGAGGCTAAGCACAACCTTCCACCCTGAGATAAACGGAGCGACCGAGTGAGCAAACTAGGAAGTACTCGCCTACCTTCGTATATACACCGCACTGTCCTAACACGACTAGGCCGAGTTACTTTTAAGAGCACAGCTAGCAATTAACAATAGGGACACCGCTCCTATAAGGGTGAGCCGTTTTTCCTCTTACACGGCTACTATATCGACCCTATACAGACGACCGAGGCCCTTATAAGGAACACACAGGACCCGCATACGAGAGCAGAAAAATTTATGTAAAGATTAAAGGGACGCGAACGACTTTATATAAGCCGCTATAGTAGCCGCGTAATAATCGCAAGAACGGTTCGTAAACCGTAAGAGGTCCGCCGCCCCTGAGTATAACGTACATGTCAGGTCAGCGGAACATGTGGGTCAACGGAACACTTCCTGCAAATTCCCACCTCCCCAACTTTAACCGCGCTTTACTTTATAACAAATCATGAGAAACACTTCGAGCGAGTCGCAGATTATTCTAGCGGTTTAAGCGATTCAGAAGACTCCTAGTTTAAGTCTTCGCAAAAGCCGCTAAGATCTTCCAGGTTTCTCTAACCACTCTCCATAGCCGGATGAACGGCAGACGCGCCCGACAAGATACCCGCCCAGGCAGTTGTCGACTGTCCGAACTAGAAGAAAGCTATTGTTCAATACATTCTCGACCTAGATGCGCGAGGGTTTTCCGAGATCTCTGACGTGGAAGATATGGCGAATGTTATCGCCGAGGCGCGTGACGCGTCACGCGTCGGGACGCGTTGAGCCTCGACCTTCGTGAAGCGCCAACCAGACCTTCGGACGCGTCTTTCGCGTGTATACGACTACCAGAGGGCCCTTTGCGAAGACCCTGAGAAGATCGCCGGCTGGTTCGGTCTTTTGCAGAATATTAAGGCCAAGTACGGCATCCAGGACGAGGATATCTACAACTTCGACGAGACCGGCTTTATGATGGGCCAGATCGCGTCCACCATAGTCGTCACGGGCGCCGACCGTAACGGCAAACGAAGAAGGTCCAGCCTGGCAATCGCGAATGGGTTACCGTAATCCAGGCGTCTGTTCCGACGGCTGGTGTGTCCCGCCGTTCATCGTCGTGAAGGGTGCTTACCACCTCGCCAATTGGTACTCCGATAGCACCCTCCCACGCGATTGGGTAATTAAACCAACCGAGAATAGATGGACCGATAATGAGACAGGCCTGGACTGGATTCGGCATTTCGATAAACATACCTCGTCGCGCGCGAAAGGCCGATATCGTCTATTAGTGATCGACGGGCACGAGAGCCACGTTTCGGCCGAATTCCAGCTTTCTATAAAGAGAAGAACATCATCACGGTCTCTCTATGCCTCCGCACTCGTCGCATCTACTCCAGCCACTTGACGTGGGGTGTTTTGGGCCACTGAAGCGGGCGTACGGTCGCGAAATCGAAACCTTTATGAAGTCACTCGTTAACCATATCACTAAGGCCGAGTTCCTTATCGCTTTCCAGGCCGCGTTTTTGAAGGTTTTTATGCCCGAAAACGTCAAGGCTGGAGTTCCATGCGAGCTGGTTTAGTCCCTCATAACCCGGAAAAGGTTATCTCGAAGCTCGACGTGAAGTTATCGACGCCTTCGCCGTCTAGCAGCCTCTAAAGCAAGCATCCCATGGGCCTCTCAAACGCCACACAACTGAGGCGACTTCGCAAACAGATTATATTACGAATCGAGTCCGCCGTCACCAAGGAGGCTCCCCGACACCAATTTTACTAGCAATTGACCAGCTTTCGAAGGGTGCGGTAGCAACAATGCATCGTGTTACCCTTTTAGAGGCTGAGGTCCGCAGCCTCCGAGAGGCGAATAGCAGCCTCGCAAAACGTCGCAAAATAAAGAAAAAGCGTATACGAAATGGAGGAGCACTAGCTATTGGAGAGGCACAAGATATTTTAGATCAAGGGCGCCGATGCAGTTGAAGGAGGAAACACATGCAAGTAGCAGTCGCGTAAGGAGGACTCAACCTCGCGGACAACGCTGCGGCACCTGCGGAGAGACCGGTTATAATGCTCGCACTTGTCAAATGGAAAAAGGTGTCTTTAAAGAGTCGGAAACGATTAGTTTGAATTGATTTAAGGTGTTATGGCGATATAATTGTCTGATTCTAATGGGATTGTGCTAGAAAGTGTTCCGTTGACCCACATGTTCCCGCTGACCTGACATGTACGTTAAGGTGGGAGATAAAGTGTATCTTATTAAAGAACTTCAAACTCGACGTCCTATTAAAGAAGCTTGCCTAGCTACACGCGAAATACACTGTCACGAAGGTCGTGAGCTCTTATGTATACGAACTCGACATCCCTCAAGGAGTTTAGCTAAGATTTCACGTGGACAATGAACGCGTTTATAGGGCCAGTGCCCTCGTAAGTCACCTTAAACACCCAACCTGCACTCTTAATTAACGACGAAGACGACCCGTCGTAAAACGAGTGGGAGGTAAAGCGTATTTTATAAGCCCGGTTAAAGAAACGAGGACAAGGCTTATTCTATTAAGTCCTCGTTTATTAGAAAGGATACGCGGAACCTATATGGGAACCCCTTAGAACTTCCAAGACACTAAGGCTCTCGATAAGTTCGAAGCCGAGTTCGGCCTAGCCGAGGAGCACTAAGAACAAACTATACGACGGACTTGTCAGTCCTCACGTGTAATAATAAACTAAGAGACCCACAAGGTCGAACCCGAGTACGAGTATCACGGGACATGGAGAGGAGGAAGCAGGAGAAGCCGTCCCTTATCTTAACCGGCTGCAAATTAAAGCAAGAACTAAGCTATCGTATAACAACTATTCCTCTTTACCTTTAAAAAAAGTACCACGCTAACTTAACGAAATCCCTACGACCTATTTATTAAAGAGAAGTCGGGGCTATAAAACTTAAAGGAGGGAAGCAACGGACCCTCTTTCGCGCCAGACCCTAGAGAGCCTCGTCCTTATCGTAGAATCGCTTATAAAGAATACACGAGTCCTTTATTAATAACGAAGAAGATCCTGGAATCAATAACCGACCTCTCCACCTATTGAATAGACTCGCGTATACTGTACGACTTATCTTAAAGGTTTAAACGAAAGTTTAAAGAGTACTGCCGATACTTAAGTAAGACAAATCTATTCCTATACGCAAGGTTAACATAGGGTCCACGAGCAGAGCTTAGGGATAACTTACAAGGGCAGTAACGAGACTAGAAGGAATGGCGACCGCAGAGGCCGACGAGGTCGACTCAGGAAGAGCAGCAGTCGAACCACTCGAGAGACGGATGGGAATGCCCAGCGCCAGCGGAAGTGGTCGCCAGTGCACGATTGTAGCAAGCGAGAACCGCGGCCTCCTTACGCGCGTTCTCGACGCGAGCAGCATAGCGAACCGCAATGTCCTTTAACTTCTCTCCTAGGAACCCCTCGCGATACGTAGCGAACGCCCGAGTAATCTCACGAGACGCGTTTTCCTAAGCGCGCTTCGTTTCAACGACGTGGGGATTGAAGGCCTTAGCAGTCTTTAAGTTTCGCACGAGGTTTCGATATTAGGAATGTCGTCGGGCGGCTACCAACTAATCAGTACAGGATTTGCTAAAGGCGTTAAAAGGAAAGAGGAGAAACTTACAGAAACGTAACAAGCGCTCGCTTAATTACAATAAGTACAGCGCTTTACCTTAGGGTTAGTCTGGCGATAACAGAAATCGTCAGGGTTCCTTGTAAGGGCCGACAAATAATCGATATATATAGGATCGTGAAGACTAGCGAGACCCTTAAGCTCACCCTATAAAGGGCGACGGAGAACTAGAACGATATACGGACCCGAATGTTAACCACACGGGTTAAAAACGAAAACACTATAAAATCCGAAGAAGACACTCACTCGAGGGTGCTCTTCTATAGCTCTTAACCTCCTTACCAGCTCAGCCTTAGTCGGCTTCTTATTAAACGCAGACGAGGTCCTCGCACGCTACCAGAAGCGGGACTAGCAAGCGCACGTTTCTTAGCCTGTGCTAAAGAGGGCGTAGGAACTTGCAGGACGTCAGTAAGAGGCTCGCGGAACCGCACATGACGTTGCTTACCTAGCGTAGGGGTCTCATAAGAGCCGGCGTGGGACCTCGCGAGTTCAGACAAGGATTAGAAATACCGTCCGTATTAAGGTCGAGAGAGGCGCGCGGGGTACTAGCCGAAGTCGCAGGAAGTTCGCCGTCGGACTTAATCTGCAGAGGATCGTTCAGGTCGGAACCCCGTGCCCGAAAACTGACTAAGAGGCACCAAGCCGTACAGCACGGAACTCTTACACGCCATCCCCGCGATCGCGTGCAAGCACGCACGAGGCCTGCAAGAGACGAGAACAACCAGAAGACCTTGAGAAGAAAGAAGAGGGCTGAGGAGAGATACGCGGAAGGCGCACAGGTCAAAACGAAGCTGCCAGCTAAGGCAGCATGAAGGAAGTTATTGAAAGAAAGAGAAGGTGAAGAGAGAGAAAAAAGTACGGAGACTTTATACTGGTAAGAGGTGAACAAACCAAAACTTTCGAAACCGACCCCACATAGCGATAACTTCACAACCACGACTCTATAAGCTACCGGATAGCCCGGAACTGTTCCTAGGGCTTCATTTAGCCTAGAAATGGTCGATTCACCACCCTCGAGGCAAAGCGCGGGCGGTGGGAGCCGCCATAGGCCCGAGCCGTCACCTCCGGACTCAAGAACACCATCGCCAGACAGCATTACAACACCTGGACGCAGTCCAGAGGATATACGCAGCACTATAGACGACTTTAAACGCTTCCTAGCTGGTGAAGTCAACATTGCGGCCTTAGCCGCAGCGGTTCAAGCCGCCATTCCGGTCCTAGAGACGGCGGCCAAGGAATCGGACAACCAGCCCAGCGTCGAAAGACGTATCAATGCTATCGAGAACACGCTGCAAGCTATCTATAAGGAAATCAAAGCTCCTAAGACGTACGCTGTAGCCGCTACAGCCCTTACCGCAGCCCCAGCGCCCAGGGCCCCCAGGTAGCCAAGACTCTGCCTCCTCGACACGAACGGGAGGTAACGGTCAAGGCCGCAGGAACTGAAGGCCGCACCTACGAAGAGATCGTGCGTAAAGTTAACGCAGCAACAGGTAAAGAAACAGCAATAGCTGCACGGAAGCTTCCCAGCGGAGACTATGCTATTACCTGCAAGACAGCAGAAGAGAAGCGACAGCTGGAAACCGACCGGGCCTGGACTACCGAGGCCTTCGGAGAGAACGCCTCTATCCAGAAGAGAAAGATCCTGGTGGTGGCCCATGGCATCAACAAGAGCTATAGAGACGAACCAAGGGCAGCTAGGAGTCCAACTCCGGAACCAGCCCGGCGGCCCTATCGACGTCCTAGAGGCCAAGCTCCTCGCAACGCTAAGACCTCGTCTAGGAAGGTCACGGCCCTATATATTGCAGTACCCACGGTTCAACAAGCGGAACAGCTATGCCGAGACGGCCTTATTTGGCAGTATAGCTACTATCCATGCGAGCCCTTCGCCGAAGGAGCCCAGCTTAAGCAGTGCTACCACTGCTACCGCTATGGACATATCGCCCGTGTCTGCCGCCACGCACGTAGGTGCGGGCTCTGCTCTTCAACAAAGCATGACGACAAAGAATGCCCAGAAGCCGAGGATAAGAGTCGGTACTGCTGTCCAGCATGCCGAGGACCACACACTGCGTGGTCCAAGGAGTGTCCAGTCCGCCAGGAGCAGGTCCAGATCGCCAAGGCTACTTATATCACGAGACCGAAAGGATTCGCACTGCCCTCGCAAGAACCCCTAAGCCAACAGCCGAGGACTGGCAGACAGTACAGCCGCGGAAGCGTCGAGCAACCAGCTGCCGTACTAGAAGCACTGGCAGAGCCCGCAGCAGAACCCACGAAGAGACAGACAACATGGACGTCGAAACACCGGAGTCAACACTGAACAGCATCCACGCTCGACCATGACAGCGCTAAGGATCCTACACTGGAACACGCAGAAAAGTAAGAAAGCATAGATCCCGGCAGTCGATGCCATCTCCGAAGAGTACGACATCCTGGCTATCCAAGAGCCCTGGCGAAACCCATGCCGACCACCTACTGCCCGAGATCCTCTCCGTACTACCTTCTCTATGCCGCCGAGGGAGGCAAGCATCTACATTAATAAGAAGCACCCCCAGCGCAGTGGACTTATAAGGCGCAATCAGATAGGTGCAACATCACGATCCAGCTACCAGATGGTCCTATAACAGTTATCTGCGTATACTCGCCTCCTCCTGGATCGATTAGCAGATCAGACCTGCTATCGAAGCCCTCCTTACCGGTCCCCAGCTAAGACGAACAGTCCTCGTAGGAGACTTTAACGTTCACCACCCTGTCTGGGGAGGACACAACGTCCGACCTCATAAGGCAGCCGATAAGCTACTCCAGCTAGCAGAATCCTGGAGACTCCAGCTTATCACTCCCTGGAACACCGACATGGACTCGAAGAGGGTGCATGGACTCCACGATCGACCTGGCGTGGGCCACGGACGATCTCCGAGCTGCCTACGACGGGTACGCCCCATATGCTGGATCCGATCACCTCCCCAGGTGATACGCGTGGCTGGACCTCAAAACGACCCCCAGAACAAGCCACGGCGCAGCTGGAAAACAGCTGACTATAACCAAGCGAAGGCCGAGGCGACACACCTTCCGCAGCCAGGGCTACTCGAGACACCGGGAAATCGATAGATACACCGAAACGTTAACTAAGGAGCTAACTCGGATAGCCGACCTAGTTGCCCCCTCCGCCACTCTAAGAGGAGAGGCAAGGCATGGTGGAACCACGAAATAAAAGAAGCTATAGAGGAGGAGAGACGAGCCCAGCGAACATGGCTATCCGACAGGACAGACGCAGCCTGGCGAGCTCTTCGGCAAGCATCCCTTACGAAAAAGAAAACGATCCGCACTGCAAAGACAGCGACCTGGAGAAACATGCTTCACGAGGCCTCTAGCCAGCCAGCTGGCGTCTGGAACATCGCGAGATGGGCCAGAACCGAAGGAGCCGCACCGCCGCTACCTCCAGCCGTCCCCACGCTTCATACACCGCGAGGCGAAGCAACGACCCATAAGGAGAAAACGGAGGCCTTCCGGGAGAGGTTTTACCCTCTCCCTAAGGCCATGCATACCCTTCCGTATAACAAACCGGCTCGCAGCGCCTCTCGACATCGACGGCGAGGTGACAGCGGAGCAGGTCCAAGACGTCTTAAGCAAGGCAGGCCAGTGGAAAGCACCTGGGCCAGACCAGCTTCCGAACGGATTCCTTAAGCGCTTAGGAAAGCCCCTCTTCCAGGCCTTAGCCTCCTTAGCGGAAGCATGCTGGCGTATAGGATACTATCCAACAGCGTTCCGCAAAGCAGTGACCGTTATCCTCCGGAAACCAGGAAAGCAGCCAAACGAGTACCACCAAGCCGGCGGATGGAGACCTATCGCGCTACTTAACACCATAGGGAAGGTGATCGAGAGCCTGCTGGCGCAACGGCTAGCCAGCTTGCGGAAGAAAACGGGCTGCTCCCGGACGAACAGATGGGCAACCGGAAAGGCCGCTCCACGGAAACAGCCTTACGGTTGCTAACGGACCTAGTCCGCACAGCCTGGAAACATGGAGGTGCAGCAACCCTTCTATCGCTGGATATCTCAGGCGCTTTCGACTCCGTCGACCATGGAAGGCTCCTCGCTAACCTGCGAGCGCTGAGGGTCCCTATATGGACTATTAGCTGGATCCGAAGCTTCTTATCTAACCGGTCCACTACGCTGTTCTTCGATGGCCAGGAATCGGACGAGATCCCAGTCCCAGCAGGCGTCCCGCAGGGCTCACCTATCGCCTATCCTCTTCTGCCTTTATACAGCCGGTCTCTACAAGGCCCTCCGCGCTGTACCAGGGATAGCTACTATAGCCTTCGAGACGACACAAACCTCGTGGGCTTCGGCAAACCCAGAGCAGACCTGCGAGCGGCTAGCTGCTCATAGGGTCTGCAAAGAATGGGCAGTCAGCCACGGCATGACCTTTGCAGTCCAGAAATATCACCTAGTCCACTTCTCTCGAAGACGGAAAGGTCCGGATACAAAGATAGCCTTAGAAGGTCACGAAATCGAACCAGAAGACTCCTGCCGCGTCCTTGGCATCCAGGTGGATAGACGTCTCCTCTGGGACGTCCATATCCAGTCGATATCGAAGAAGATGGCGACGCAAGTCTATGCCCTAAACCGGATAGCCGGCTCGACATGGGCGCGTCTCTCCAGCGAGCCCGCCAAGTCTATACAGCGGTCGTACGGTCTGCGATAGGTTATGGAGCTTCAGAGTGGCACCGCCAGATCTCGAAAAACAGAGCCAAGGCACTCAACGACGTCCAAACAGAGTGCCTCCGAAAGGTCACAGGAGCTTTCAAAGCCACGGCTGCCGCAGTGCTAGAAACGGAAGCCTACGTGTCCCCTTAGACACGTGGCTCAACAGAAGGGTGGCGGCATCGGAAGAGAGGCTCAACAGCCGCGTATCGCATCACTCATCCAAGCGAGATGTGATAGCGCAGCTAGATGGATCCTAACAAGACCGACTCGCCGGCGTAGACCGAAAGGCCCCGACGCTCCTAATCGTAAGAGGTGGCTAGACGAATGGCTAGCTGGAGACTCAGCACACAAGGCTGAGGAGAGAGACTGGCTTCAGAGATGGCAACAAACGCAGCAAAATCGAATAGCACGAGCCCCGGCAGCAACTAAGATGCCGCCAGACAAGCACGTCCTTAAGCTCCATAGGGGACTCCATAAGGCAGAGAGCTCCATCCTCGTCCAAGCGAGGACTGGCAAGATCAGGCTGCGAGACTTCCTTTTCAAGCGCAAGGTTCCAGGCTTCGACAGCCCATGGTGCGTCTGCGGTCAGGGCAGGGAGACCGTCCGACATATCCTCGTTTTCTGCCCAAGGGAGAGAGAAAGACGAGAGCATCTCGTCCAAGCTCTAGAGAGCCGATCGACACAGACAGGATGCTAGACACGCCAGGAAAAGCTGGGATTATCGCAAGATGGCTACTCCCGCTCGGGGCTAGGCATGTTCAGCTTGCGAATCCAGCTTATCAGCTAGGAAGCGAGGCACGCTGAGCCCGATCTCGGTATGGCAGGCTAGAGAGTAGACAAGTGCGGTGCGACGCAGCGGAACCTAGGTTTTTCACCCGGCCGGACGTTAGCGGAACGGTTTTCCTAGGCTAAGATGCGTAGGGGGTCCTCATGGCCTTGATAGGTCGCTAGGTGTAAGAATAATAATAATAATAATAGTGTTTGTCTGTTCTAATAATTCTACTACTTTAGAGTAGTTAAAGAATATCTTTTTACTTTAGATAACAATAGCGCTAAACTAATAGTAATACCTTATGTTGCCAGGTATAGGACTTATCCTATACCGTTCTCTGTCACTACGGACTAAGCTGCACTTAACGAGAAGCTAGTCCTTTAACCGAGCCTATCCTAAAGCTCGGGCCAGCCTACCCTGGAGCACGGGCCAGCTTACCCGCAAGCATGGCCCGCTTTACA